>RSEF01000003.1:115179259-115208743 GCA_003993805.1 Himantopus leucocephalus
GGTTAGGTTAATGGTTGGGCTTGATGACCTTAAAGGTCCCTTCTAACCTTAACGATTCTATGATTCTGTGACTTAGTGAGCAGAGATGCTCACATCTAACGATGTTGTGCAGTGGAGGTATACTCGCAGTATGCAGACGTTATGCTTGGCAATACAGAGTCTCATTTCAGTTGGCCTATCCAGTGCTACTATGTCACTGTATTCCTAGCAGAAAACTGTCAAGGTAATTAGTGTTAATTGGGATTGTTTTTGAATGAGCCTCTCATTTATTGTATGTTTAGCCCAGGCTTGGACTCGAGGACTTGGCAATCTCCCATCTGCACTTTTGTCCAGATTAACGTATGTGCCTTATGGTGTATACATCCACAGAGTTCAAGGTGTAATCCCTACTGTTGGCGTGTAAGTGATTTAAATCTTCATTCTACTTTAGGATATGTCTTTCCCATTTTAGCTCTGTAGGAATTAGCTGGGATGGGACTGTTCCTTCAGCTTTCTGCTCCTGCCTGTTGTCTTCTGACATGCAGTTACTGATTTCGTGACAGCTTCTGCTCTGTTCTAATGCAGCCTCAAACATTTTGAACTGAAACACTCAACTGAGGGTCACCGTCTGTTTAAATTCTCTCTAGCGTGTGAATGACCATCTCGCTCTTCCTCAGCCATTTCAGTGCTCAAACTGATCTATGTGGATTAAGATAACCTATGTGCTCATTAAGGAAGTGGTCTTTATGGCAGCCGTTAGCTATCACCATGAGTTCGTGTGCCTTGCTGTCAGCCTACCGCTCTCAAGATTCACTAGTAATTTTAGCCAGAAAAGCTAATTCATGTCTTGCCTTTGGTTCCGGGCAAGTTTTTGGACATGATTGGAGGGGACAACATATTGAAGCTCAGGAGATACAACAGCGTAGGTGCTTGGTACGCTAAGGCCTGAAGCTCATTTGTAAGCAATAATGGAAATGTAACCCGGGGTTCTCTGCTGGAACATGTCTACAGATGTATCTTGATGACAGCATTTGAGTTTTCCAGCTGCCATTAAGGACAAAGCAATACTGAATTATGTCCTTTTACTGGGACTCCATTGCCTTTTATGTATCTCTGAGACTTCTGACTTCTCTGGGACTTCTGACTTGGGGTCCTTTCCGGTGAAATGCAGATGAACTTTTCTTCCATTCTGGAAGCCTTGGGTGAGTTTGGGAAGCTTTGTGATTTGTGACCTTAGTCTTTTTGTAGAGCAGATCAGTTGCTAGTCTGCCTCAAAAGGCAGCCTGGCCTCCTGCTTGCACTCTAGGCAATGCCACTAAATTTGGGTAAAGAGGTTTCTTTTATGTGGGGTTGGAGAGGGAAAAGGAGAGAGGAACAGTGTTGACTGCAACCCTTCGCTAATTGTTCTGTGGAGATCTACTGCAGGGCATGTTGTGGAACCAAGGATTTACTTGCTTTCTTCTTTAAGTGTACCAACTGTGGCTTTATCATAAGGTTGAGGTGTGTGTTTTCTAAAGGGGAAAAGGCTTGTTTTGGTGGTTTCCCTTCAGTTAAAAGAGTTCTGGTGAAGAAGAGGATCCCATCAAAAATTTTTTGCTGTAAGCTTGGCAAGATGCTGCTTTTTTCCCTCACCATAACCCCCAAATATGGCTTTCCCCTGGATTGTAGAGTAAAGGGTTTGGTAAACCAACACAGTTGCAGTCAGACTGAAAACAGCTTTGATTGGAGGTAACTTTTGAGCAGTCTCTTCAAGAATTTTTGTTTGTGAAAAGTATGCTCCCTTGCTCCCTGCAGTCTCCTTTGATTCGCTGGCAGAGGTTGCCCAGAGAGGTGGTGGAGTCTCCAACCTTGGAGATACTCAAAAGCCGTGTAGACATAGTTCAGGGCAACCGGCTCTGGGTGGCAGGAGGTTGGACAAAATGACCTCCAGAGGTCCCTTCCAACCTCAACCATTCTTTGAACCTGTGATTAGAAGGTCACAACCGGTCCCTTAAGGTAAGGTCTCTGCCATGACAATTCATGCTTTGCAACTGAGCCAACACGCTCCTTGAAACATCTGGTCAAGGTAACCCAGAAGCTGCTTTGCTTGTTTAGCAACGACTCTTCACAAGAGCATGTTGTGCACCTTCTGGAGGGTCTGCACAAGACCATGCTCAAGGTACAGATCAATGTACTGACTTACAGTAGTGATATTTAAATAACTTGGAGCCTGGAGACTTAAGAAACGACTCTTCTCTTTGCATTGCAGTATAATGACAGCATGAAACTGGTTGCTGCATGTCACCAAGCCGCAGCGTGTGCTCAGGAGGTGGCAGTTCTTAGGGAAGGTTCTTAACCTTGCTTTCCAGGGCACAAATGTAACACATCCTCAAGTCATATGGCAGAGTGGTGGTTGGTTTTGTTGTGGTTTTTTTTTTTTTCCTAATAGGCCTATTTTGGGAAAATGGGCTACAGAGTCCTAGATTAGCTTTAGTATTTTGGACACTAGTCCTACTTTTGTGCATGCACCCAGATGAATTTATCTTTACGTTTTGATACAAATGCAGTACCTGGAGTTTTAAAGGTACGGGGTAAACAACAGCCTGTCTGAACATCTCCCAAGAATAAAGGGCTCTAAGCTGGGAAAGAAAGGCTTAACAGGAGCTGCTGTCCGGGATCTGAATTCAGACACATTAAAAGTAGAAATCAAGTACAAATATGTAATGGAGAGGGTGGTGAACCACTGGAATGAGCTAGAATGGATGGATCTCTTGGTGGTTTTGAGGCAAGATATCTTGTGGACGTAAGTTAAGCCAGTAACAGGTTTGTTTTACTTTATGCTGGTCTCAGTATAGAGAAGGTGAAGCGGAGGAAATGTGAAAGCCCGCGTTCACAGACACGTGTATACGCACGTGTGCACACACACACACACAGAGTCCAGCCAGAAGACCTGACGATTCCTACAGACCTTAAGCTGTACATTATTTAAGTACAGGATATAATTTTGAAATTTTCTCTTACTTCTAGGAGAGGATTGGTTTGTAATTATGCATGGGGTTGGGAATCTGCCTTTATTGCGAATTCAGCGGTGGTAGAACTTCGTTCTTAGGGCTGAATTTGCTCGTTTTCTTCACCATCCAATGCACCAGGTTTATCAGCAAGCTGAAACTTGGTTCTTCTGCGTTTCAGTAGCTGGTTCGGTAATAGTCCTATTGTAGTAGTGGGGTCTGTGTCCTCAGGCAGATACCGTGTTCAGCCACTGATACTATCCTGTGCGGCTTTAAGCCCCGAATTTAGCCCCTCTATTCATGGTTTACTTTGACAAAATGATGATCTTTCCCTTCCCCAAGGACAAAAGCTTTTAATTTGTTATTTGTAAAGGCCTTTTTAAGAACTGACCAAGGAAGGTAATAGTGAAATACAAAGTGGTGGCATTATTTTTTGCTACGTGACTCACTCAGAAATTAAAAGGGAAAATTAATTTCTCTTCCAAGTAGGTGATATCAGCCTCATCTTTACCAAGTGACTTCCTCTTTGCTTCTGCAGGGTGTTGTGGATCAGGGTGAACTATACTTCAGAACATTTAATTGCATACAGTGAGAAATGAAGAAAACTGAAGTGGATCCCAAGAACGTATTAAAAATCTGAACTAAAATGAAAATGATTTCATGTCAAGTGAGACAAATGCAGAGTTGATACTCCAGTGCTTCACACTTCCACTTGTCCTTGGCACTGAGAAAATGAGATTTTTAATATCTAAAAAACAGATTGCCATGAAGACTCATCCATTGTAAATTTAAGCTGCCTTTATAGCAACTTAAGCTGGGGACAAGATTGTTCATTACATCTGATTCTACAACTGTGGCCATGATTTCCATATTAATATTGAATTTTTTTTATTGTCTGTACCAGAAGTAGGAACAGGAGCTGGTGGTGTTTTCCCTGTGTCAGCAGATAATTTATTTAACGAATAATGCGAAAAGGGCAAAGGTTTGTGAGTTTGTACTTGCATATTGACTATAGGTTGTGGTGACACCTGCTTTTGCTGCTGTGATCAAACCTGGTTTGGTGCTTCGGTTTATGCTGAAAGGAGACTGAGGGAAAGAGGGATATCGATTCGTGATTTCAGAACCATGATTTGTTGGTGGCGGAAGTTACGTTCTTTGGGGCTGAACTTTTTTGGCTAAAATTATAGGTGGGGATTGCTTGTTTCCTGTCTGATGTGCCCTTAAATTACAAAAACATTCGAGCAACCTTTACGTGTGGGGGGGGGGCAGGGAAGGTATTTCTGTGCCACTGAACTTTAGACCAACGTTGAGTCAAAGACTGTTTGTAACCCTGTTCAACAGCAGCCGTTCTGTTCTGGCTTCGGATGGAGGAAGCACGAGCTTCCTCTCCTTTCTGTGCAACTGCATTCACGTTCACAGGTCCCGCTACCGAGGCAGACCTGAGGATTCCCCGACCTGCCGTACTGCTTGGCCCTGTCTGGGACACTGCGATTGTGTTCAGACCGCAGTAGTGCTGCCACAGCCTTTAACGCAGCAAAAATCGAGATTTCCTCTTACTTTCCCACGAGCTCTTTGCTGTTTATTTCTGCTGAAATGCTATCATCCTCCGTCTGTGCTCACAGATCTGGAGTCTCTTGGAGAAGTTCCTTCTCCCTCCTCTGTTCGCATCCCAGAATTGGGCTAGATCCTAATGGCTCTTCATTTATAACATCTGAGGTCTGTACCATTTTTTTCTCTTCCATTAGTATTACTAATACCATTGTCCTGCCTTTGTCATCTCACACCTGAGTTACTGCAGCCTTTTCTTTGGCTCTTTGTATCTCATCTCCTCATGTTCCAGTTTTAATTCTGCGTTTCATGATGATGGAAGGTTTCCTTTGCGGGTTTTGTTCTTTGCTTCTTCCACACTCTGCACCCTGGAAGCAAATCTTTCTCTGAGGAATCCAGTTCTCTATCGTTAGCCTCTCTGACCTTCAGAAAGTTTGTATATATTTAAGTCTAATTTGTTCCTCTTCGGGAAACAAAACAGCTCTCTGTATTAAACTCAAAATTTGGCAATAAGTCAACAGTGTGATCTCATATTTTTGTGACTGCCTCAGGGAAAATGTTTAAATGCAGTTAAGAGATTTAACAGAGAAGTGTTTTGGTGTAGAACTATCTTTAAAAGGTTTGGGGTGGCTGATTGCGAGGGACCTATGTGTTTTGTCTTTGCCATCCATCAGTACTTTGGTGTCACGATTTCTCTGCCAGGCCACAGTACATGACCTGTGGTCTGCTGGGACCGCTCATCTTGTCTGTGACCTTGCTCTTGGTGACCTCCATTCCTGGAGAGGAAGAAGGCAACTCAAGACCTAGATGTGGGCCAAATGAATTGTTTTGGAAATGGCAGCAGCCAGCTCTCAGCAGCTCCCTTCCCAAAAACAGCCGATGCTTTTCTTTGCCCCATCTGGGTGGGAGCAATCATGTGGGGGCACGCTTAAAGGCCCTGGGAAAGCTGGTGGCCAGAAGCTGACTGCTGCTACTTCTGGAAAAGCTCGTTCAGCCCAGCTTTTTGCCTTGAGAATTCCTAAGTTTTTTCGTAAAGAAAAAAATGACAAAAGCCACATAAACGATGGTGTAGTCTGTGTATGCCCAGTGGGCTCCATCCGGAGTAGCTGCAGCTCTTCCCCAAAGCCTATAGCGGGTGTGATGGAAGAAGAGTCTGTAGCGTCTGGACCACTCTTAACCACCGAGAAGAGCCAAGATGTGTCCGTCCACCAGGCTTGGTTGCTAATGTTACAGACATCTCCTTATGGAGCAGAGTAAATCATCCCATGCAAATCCCTGTGCTGCTCTACCCACTTGTTTGCTGTTCCAGCTCACATACGCCCATAGCCTGAAGTGTAAATATTCCCTCTGGTTCTTTCTGCATCTGCCTGGATACAGTATCCTGCTTTTCTCTTTCCCGCTGGCTAACAGTTTGACTTTTTAAGCACTTTCAGTCCACGTTAGTTTGGGGAGAAAGACATCAGCAGTGATAGCTAAAGAAAATTCTGTTAGGTCATTCCTTTTCAGAACATAGTACGTGTCTTCTAAGCTCTTTGCGGATGTTAGCCAAATAATCCTTTTAATAGCTTTTGTGAGTTAAAAGGGTAGGTAACTGTCATAAGGCTAAATGATTGCATAGATTAATTTACTTGTGGCCAAAAGAAATCAATTGTAATTTAAATTTTTGTCTCTGGGCTGATTACGCTACCAGACATCAACTTTCTCCCTAGGAATCTACCGTGTGCATTGAAGTAGATGTCTGTGATTATATGTGGGTCTGGATTAGTTACAGATTATCCAGGGTAATGTGATTGAACATACCCAGTTTTTAACCTATGGGCGTGCACAAGCTCAGGATACTCAGCTGGTTGGCCTTGTTTTAGATCTGTAGAGTATCCATTTATAACTTGAGTCGTTTATAATTCATGGGCTGTTTGGATGTAAAAGATTATTTACCAGACTTTAAGACCATGGGTCCGTTGCAAACCATGTCAAAGCGCCGGCTGAAGGCAAGGGGGAGAAACGAGGGTGAGGCTTTAACGATCCATTTAAAAAATAAAAATTGAAAGATGATATAAGAAAATCGAGTGGTTCCAGGGAACATTTTGCTTAACTGTGGTTATATTTAGTGATTGGTATACCTTCTACTGCCTTTTAGCAGAGGGACGGATTGGGTGATTGAGAAGGATCCTGAAGGGGCCTGTCTTTGTTTTTTTTGTTTTTTAACGAGAAGTGATTTGGCGCTACTGCCTGGTGAAACTGCTGTAAGGTTGCCCTCTGTAAGCTGGTTGTATAATTGTATGCCAGATAACAAGAAGTCAGAATCTATTTGCCTTTCGCAGAAACCTCTAACGTTTTTCTATATTTTAATTGTCTTACAGAATGGTGAATAACACTGAAGACCCTCAAGAGGCTTTATAACGTCCCATCCCCATGTAAAGTATGCTCAGAACTTTTCCAGTAGTGTAAGTACAAGCTAAAAAAACCCCACAAAATGTAATGTTTGGTGGGGTTTTTTTCTGTTAATTTGTCTAAAAAGCAGAGAAACGGTTACCGTGACTATCAGCAGTTGTCTAAATTGGAGAGTTCCACTGGTTTGGTATTTGCTAGACTTTTAAACCAGGAACAGTAGCATTTAATTCCTCGGTTGGTCTGGCTGGTAAGTTATTTCTACTTCTACTTTTCTATCGCTGAAAGAGAAGGAAAATCATGCAGTTCTTAGAAACTCAGCCTTCATCAGAGAAAGGGTATTGTTAAAAGAGAGATCTGCGTACATCTACTGAACATACGAGTGGGATACCAGAGCTGTGCAAGAGTTCAGCACCGCTACAGACTTGGTAAAAGCCATTGACTACACCATTAGTGTAGTAGTATATAGCAAAGGCAGAAAACCTAGGGCACCTGACCTGACATTGGAATTGGATGTGTTGGTCCATGCAACCACTGCCGTATCCTGAATCCCAGTACGGATTGAAATTGTTTAAATCTCATCTTTGAATTTGAGCCTATGAGTTTGTTCTTTTAAATGACTTCTGTCCTGAATCTTCAATGTAATTGGTATCTGTGCTATTTCTTCAATAAATAAGCAAATGAATTCAAAGTTTGAAGCTTGTCAGGCTGAAAGGAGAGGCTTGACCTGTACTGTGCTGTCAGCCGTCTCTCTCACTGGCCAGTCCTAGATCGTTGTTCCCCATACCTCTTTTACAGGCACGACCGAATGCTTGTCCACTGGCAATCAGATTCTTGAGATACTTTGACCTCTTGACTTATAATTGTACCTCCTGTCAGACTGAGTTGGAAAGAGAAATCCTGTCTACAGAATAGGTAGCAAGAGACTGGGCTGCTGTGAATGCAGTCACATTTTCCCGGATGGATTATTTCGAGGATGAAGATTATTCATCTAGCGCATGGACGTTCATAGTGCAAGTGGCAGTGCAGTCACAGAGGGAGTCACAGCAAAAAATTACTACCAGGGATTTTGTGTTGGTAACTAAACTACCAGTGTATTTCAAAAAGACTTCTTGGTACAACCATTAATTAGTTATGTTCTATTGCTGGTGGCTTAGTCTGCTGTTCAGAACTAGTGGTTTCCTACTTTGTAGCTGGTCCCCTGAGCCACCTCCTCTTCTTTCTTTTAGCTGGAAATATGTTGGATTTCAGTATTGAAATCACCACTTGAAATTGTAAAGATTTAATTCACAGCAGGAAAGCAGCCTGGAGGTAAGGCCACGCTGCCCCGTGCATCTTTATTATACTGGTAATTCCGAGTTTGCGGGGTGATCTTAGAGCTCTTCTGTGCTTTGTGTGAGCACAAGGACAGTCTGTCAGCTTTAACTCTGAATCAGATTTTTAACGTGAAGTTACAAACTGTGAATTAGATAGTTTTAATTTCCTGTGCTTTAGCTAGATTTCTGTCATGTTCTGCCCCTGTGCAGTTTTAGTTGGGTATCGCGTTGTTCTGATGCTTTCTGGAATCGTGGTGGCACATTGATTTGCCCCGTTAATCAGCTGCCACCCTGCATCACAGTAGTAGCAGCTTTTTCATTTTATTCCAGTATATGTGCAGTTAATGCAGTCATCGAGAACGCAGTATAAGTACAGGTGAATAATTTTTGACTGAGTAAAAGCTGGGGTGAACCTATTTGGGGGGGATTAGAGAGTATTAAATTAGAGGAAATGGTCCAGGATGACCCATTTAGGTATAAAGTTTCCAGATTAAACCGTAGATATCTTTTAAAATGGATAAGTGAGCATTGTGGTTTCAGAAAGGGAAAGAAGAAAACATTCCTTTTTTTTTATTTTAAAAAAAAAAAGTGTTAAATACTGCGTAAGACAGCCATGGTTAGAGAGTAGTTTGGTTACTCCCACACGGGGCAGCATCCTCTGTCGGAAGAGCAAAGCAGGCAGCCGGCTGCAGTTACCGTTTCACCTACCTGATTTTTGTCCACAGTTGGATGAGAGTCAATACTCGCGAGGAATTTGAGTCTTGGTGGGAACAGAAGGCTCTTGGTTTTGGTCTTACAAGAATTAGTCGTTTATCTGAAACTAAGTCCTTCTGTAGCCAATGTAAGTATATCTCTGTTGGGTTCTCCATAAATATAATGGGGGTAATTACTTGTACTCCACAGGCTTGTGACAGTATTGATTAATATGTGTTAATAGTGAGATATGACCCCCAGTATTTGTGTTGTATGTTTCAAACTATCTCTCGAAATATGATTTCTGATAGAACTAGACAGTTTCAACATCGTCACTTAAAGTTTACCTGAATTACCAGGTCGGTGCTTATGAATGTTAACTGCCAGCAATGTCAGAGCTGTCTCGGGAGTGAGTAAAAGCCTGCTGAGTGGAAAGAAAATCTGTGAGTAATGCAGATGAAAAAGACTAGCTTGAAGCCTTGTCGTGGTTTAGGAAAAACAATGGAAAGAAAGAAACGAGTATGCGCGCGATACCAAAGTCAGCACCCATTGAAGAACAGACAGTGGAGTTACAGTGGCTTAGAAAGTCACCACGCGGCTGTGTTAACTGTCCAGCTTCCTTGAAATGTGACACAAAACAAGTTAATTAAACTTGGGTGAAAGAGGACTCAGCTGATTTGCTCTTTTTGTCTTCAGCGACAAGGTACCGTGTAAATAGTTGGTGAATGTTCACTTGGCATTTTAAGCTTCCTTAGCTGAAACAACGTCTTAACTGAGCCCTTAGTTATACTTCAAGATAAACCAGATGAGTTAATTCATGATTTCACAGGCAGCTAAGCCACTCTGAGAGGGATCTAAAAGAAATCTCGTTGCATGTGTGTCTCATGCCTACTTCTGCTTTTGGCCAAATTGTCTTGTCCCCATCTGGTGCGTTGGTAATAGCAATCATCGGAGCCTTCTCGAAGCTAATTCAGCTCACTAACCCAGGCAGAAACCAGCTATGGGTGGGTTGGTTGGTGGATTGATTTTTCTGCTGGGTTAGTGAACTGAACTGGTCAGTGGAGATTTCCACCAAGTCCTGGAACTGTGCAGGTGAGCAGGTTGTAGGTCAGTTCACCTTCTCTAATGCATCTGCAGCCTCAGGACTTTCAGCTGTAGGTGTTCTCCTCCTGCTCTGAGGAGGACACGGAAGGATGTGGAAGCCCTGAGAATATAGACTGGGTCTTCTCTGTGTAATGCAAGAGGAAATTTCCCTAGTTCAGGTCTAGGCTACACAAAGAGATGTTTGTTGCTTTAAGAGCATTAATTAGCACATGTGTTTCTCTTTGAAATGCTTTTAGATAAAATAAAAATCTAATATGGAAGCAACTGTGGCCAAAAGCCCATGGTTTTGCTATTATCATTTATATTCTTCAAGGAGCTGCTGTTATCTATTCCTGAGTTGTTCTCCAAGTATAATATCTGTCTTTGCTAAGACTGTGTGCTGGTAAAACTGCACTCGCAAACTGTTTTCTCATGGGAAAAAAAAAAATTGCTTTAGAGTTAAGGACAAAATTAGTGTTAGGAAAGTTTCAGCTATTTGCTGGGTTTGGATTTTAGTCTTCTGAACTAACAAATTCCTCTTTTAAGAAAGTGTGTTGATTGTTACTGCTGGTGATAGATCCTGAGGGAGAACGAAGGTGCCTGAAATACTTCAAAACGTCTCTTTTTCCTTTATGTGTGGTTGAGAGGTGGTGGAAATCCTGGTGGTGGCATTCCTTGAAACGTGTCCTACACCTTGTCATATCTGATGCTATAGATGGACCCTGTAGGATGGCTGTACGTGTGGTGAGAAAACGCTCGAAGTTTGGCCAGGCACTTGGTCTGCCTTCTTGCAGAATGCCTGTGTGACTTTGAACAAGTCGTTTTGACTGTCCCCTTCTGTGTGAGCTCTTGGTCTCAAAAATTAGAGTAATTTTACTTCCCTGCCTCACAGGGATATTCTATAGAAAGAGGTGTTTCAAGTATTTAGGTACTCCAGCTAGCAGAATTAATAGAGGAGAATTCAGAGATTCTGATAAAGGATTGGTCAAATTCTGACGTGAACCGGAGGAGGCAGAAGACAGCAGTATACCTACCCCAGTAATCGTGACAGCTGAAAAGACGTGACTTGCCCGACTGGTGTCTAGCTTAGACCCACGTCTCTGTCTTATTGCTACAGTGACTCTGTCTCTTCATGTGGGTTAAAGACAGTATTTCGGTGTGCTGGTGAGATTTGCTTAGCTGTGTAACTCAAGCGCACAAGTCCTGCCCTCATTCTGTTACAGAGCGTATATATCCAAAGTTTAGTCTTTGGCTCTTGAATCCAAGAGCTCCTCCTTCGCTCTTGGCACAGGTTTGGGCTTTGGGCCCTGGTTCAGCACTCAGCTGCCGCTACAGCTTTTCTCTCTGTTTGTTAGTCCTTCTGATCCCTCCTTCTGCCCTTGAGTCCAGCCTCAGCGCCTGAATTCCTGCCTCGTTGCTGTAGAATTGCAACAATAGTAGGAAACCTGGATTTCAGAAGTAGGGAAGGTTAGGGTTAGACGGATAAGGTGTCAGCGTGAATCTGTCTGTGCCTTGAGTAGAATTCCGAAGTATCTGGCTCCCAGCCCTGTGCTTCGTCAGAGGTCAGTCCCTTTTGTACAACTTGGATTATGACAGTAATTGGCATTTATATTATATTTTTGCCTTGTAAGATCGATCTCAAGTTCTCTCTCTCTGTCCCAAAGATGTAAAGCAGATACTATAAAGCAGAATAAGTTACTCACCCAAGTGGAATCAGTGGCAAAACTGCTGGGGTTTGCTTACTGCCAGCGTGCTAGTACCCAGAAAATATATTTTATTGGCAGTGAAGAATTTGAAAGGCTGAGTGGAAGAACAGCCTATGTAGAAAAAGTGAATCTGGGTTTGGGGCTCTTTAACTAGCTGAGAAACTTGAAGCCTCCTGAAGAAATGATATGTTGATATTCTGCTCTCAGCTTGCCTTCTATAATTTGTGTAGCGGTGAGTATTTGATTACGTTGGATTTATTTTCAGAAGTTTCAGGCTGCTCTTATTAACTGTCACCATTTTGATCGAAAGCGTATGGCGGTGTTCTGCATTCATAAGACAGTGTTTTGCATTCATAAACAGAACCGGTGACGTTTAACCTCGATAGATCAGCTTGTAGTCTGATTTCACTCCTTGCTGCAGTGCGAGGCGTTCGTTTCCCTGGGATGAGAGCAGTCATTACAAGCATTACATTTTGTTTGTGAATCAGGATGAATGGGAGTAGAGTCCTCTTTGAAAATCAGAACTAAGAGATGCAACTGCAGGAGATAATTATGCTAACGTTTTGGGTAAGGATGGCTCTGTGTTCGTTGACATGATGAGCACTTGAGGCCTGATTTTTTTTTTTTTTTTTTTTTCTCTCGAAAACTGGTACAACTCCACTGAAAATACTGGAGTTGCAACTGATGAGCATAAGCGTCAGCTCAGATGAGTCAGATCCTTAATCCTCTGTTGCGCCCCAGAATTCATAGCATCAACTACTGTTTTAAAGGCAGCTTTGCTTAATATGGTGCAAAGCTTTGGGCGTTTCTGAGATATTTAAATTGGCTGTGAATAAAAGGAGATGCACTTGTTCAATAAGAACAGAAAAGGCCCAAGCTTGAATTTCAGAGGACTAGTGTTACCCTAAATGTCCCAATTTTGTTTCAACAGTGCCTTAAAGCTTCACTTGATGGGTCACAGTCTTTGCCCCTCTGAACGTGCGTGCATGGTGTGCACCATTTACTTTGTGATATACGTCAACCGCTCTGTTAGTGGAAGAGCTGTAGCTCAGAATGAAAGTCCCTCTCTTGAGCATCTTGTAAGAACCAGCTGTATCCTTTGGGGTGCGTAACAGTGGGGTGACATGTAGAAAAGGGAGAAGGAGTGAGTGCAACTGTACTTGGATCTCGTAAAAATGTATGGAGAGAGAAACGAGCTTGCATAATATAAAGCATGGTTTAAAAATTAACAGACTGGGCAGCTGGAAGTGGAGTTTCTTTGTAGTCGCTGGTTCTGATAGAAACCATCCGGAGCGGTAGTTCATGTGAATTAGGTTGTTGAATATCAGGCCGGTCGATAAGCAAATTATATTGCCTTTGGAAATAGCAACCCTATCCTTAATATCCATTTTTGCTTGCTGTCTAGATCAGAGACCTCACGTAGAAGGGAAACGTAGCAGCCCAGTCATACCGAGCAGGGATCCTGACACCGGCGCTTGGTCTGGGGGGACTGGGCACGCAGAGCCAGCACAGCTGCTCTCGCTGCGGTATGTTTTCAGTAGGTGGAGGACATCCATCCCCGCAGTTGTTCAGCTAGCAGTTCTCATCACTGCTGTATGCACATACGCACGGGAAAAAAACTGGCATGCTAAGGAGTTCAAGCTGTGAGAAAGACTGTGATAGGTAAAGCACTTGTTTAGTTAACAAGTTGTAGAAAATAATTTTTTTGCTATATACTTTGGGATAACCTACTTCAGCTGAAAAGCCACGACTTAACCTTGTGATTTTGCTGTTCCGTTTCAAGGGCAAGATTGTGTTTGATGACACCAAGAAAGCGCACGTTATGTTGCAAAAAATGATGGTGCTACAAAAGATAAGATTACAAACTCTGGCGATACCGTTGACAGGCCAGTGTAGCGCTGTTAGGGTCCTACCCTGGACCAGCAGCGTGTGCCATGTGCCAAAGAAGGGTAGAAGTTGGCATCTCTCCCCATCCTCTTTGCCACAGTTGATGTGACTTTATCAGAATCATTCTTAAACCAATTACCAGACCTAGGATCCTGTCCTGAACGCTTTGGCTCTAGCCCACGTCCATATTATGCAGATTATATCAAATATAGGTCTTACATCAAAAAATGCAACTGGTTTTGTAAGTCTTGAGCCTTGCAGAGCTTATTAGATAAAGCGGTGAATTTTAATGGAAATTTGGAGGACCTCTGCAGAAGAGGATCTCTTCAGTGATGCTAGAGTACTTCCTACTCGCGTACAGTGAGTAGAAGAGTGGAAAAAATGATTTCTTGTGATCATTAAAGAGTCCAGAGCCATTTTCTCAAGCATTAGAGGTGTTAAGGCTGGTGTCTGGCCTTATTCCCAAATGGGTAATTGAACTGCTTTGAACTTCTGCAAGTTCAATTGGACATGGACTTAGCTCATAGCTGGTTTTATGGGATTATTCTGCTGTGTTCCATCACCTAGCAAGTTAGTGTCGGGTAAATGATTCTTATATCTGTGTGAGTTTGGGCTATGATAGTAGGTGAGGAAACCTTGCTGCGTTTTCCCTTACTGTTCTCTACGAGATGCAGGAAGGGAAGAGAACGCCTCTGTATTTGGCCACACACCCCCACTCAAGATCAGTACTTTCAAAGTGGGGAGGGAGCCGCGTATCTAAAGGGTGAAATTCATACAAAAAAGAGGCTAAATAAGTCTTGGTGATATGATATGGAAAAGCAATGGCATTGAGAAAAATTACGCGCCGAAACAACCTTCACTCCAGAAAGTGGCGTTAGAAGTGAAAAAGAGTGATACTGCGTCTGGCTGGTTGAGACCTGCTGGATATTTTATATCTGTGCATTTGGGAATGAAAATAGTTCTTTTTTTATTTAGCTCCTTCTAGTTCTCCTTTCAATCTGATATTCAGGTTCCTCAGCTTCCTTTCGGATGAGCCACGAAAGATAAGCGTGAAGTTTTAATGCTTTATAGATTCCAAGAGGCAGTAAGTGGAATTGGGCCATCTTACTCGGGGTGCGACTGCCAACTTAATGTAAGAAATGTAAATAAGTTTGATATTTCAAGCTACCTTTTTTCTGTCAGGATCTAAAAAAATCTTGATTCATTTTAAGGGCAAGATTCAGTTTTTCAGAAAATTGGTCAATTTTAGTTTTGAGCTTAATGAGTGCTTCGCAGAGGTCTTGCTTTCAAAATCTGGGGGAGAAAAAATGCATGGCGATTCCCTTGGTTGGCACTTTTTTTCCTGAGTATCTCCCCAAGGAAAATTGACAGCCCATTGTAACTGATGGGGGTTTAGCTAACTGATGAGAAGATCAGGTGTGTGATTATAAGCTGAGACCTGCTGGCGTTGAGGATATTTTGCTACACCGGCAGCAAAGTTTGCCAGAGTTTGACTACAGCAAAGCAGTCGGTCCACAGTCTTTGTTCTCAGGAAAACTATTTGCTATCTTTACTTTCTCCCACGCACCCCCGATCATTCTCCTTGTCCCTCTCTTATTTTACTTCTGGTTACTTTTGCAGTTGATTGTATTTCACAAGGAAAAAGAGGGGGGAAGCAAATTGAATTATAGCTAGCCAGAGGAGTTCAGGAGGATAAGAGGCTCTTACAGCAATATGGGGGGGATGAAGTAGTGGAGAATATCCATTAATTAATGAGGTGAATGAAATTATGATGATTCTGAAACGGCTGATTTACTTAGCTGCTTTGTAAATTGGTCTTTAAACAGGGTAAGTTTATTAAAATATTTTAAAAAGGGAAAATAACTGAAGCCCTGCTAGAATAACAGTTCTAAATAATGGTACTGTAGTTATTCATTAAAAAGCAGTAGATAGTTGGCAGTGTTGGAACACGTTCAATAATAACCATGTTTTGCAATATTTGTTTTGGGTTTTTAATGGAAAATTCCTGGTTCCTGCCGTTGTTTTCAATACATAAAACTCACTCAGAAGCATTGTTTCTAGATCTCATGGTTGTGTAGAAAAGCACATGAAAATGTGAATAGGAGCTCAAAATCAAGAAGACCAATCAAGTATGTCAGATGCGGTATATGCTGTGTATGTAAGTATAAGCAAGGCAGTTTTTACATCTGTATATGACATTAGTGTGACCAGCGCTGAGATACCGTATCTGATTTTGGTGCTCTTATCTTTTTAAGCGTTGAAAAATTATACAGAAGTTGTCTGAAAGGGTCGGAGGGCTAGAAGAATGTTTTTTGCATGGACAGACAGATCATGGATTTTTGTTTTGGTTTGGTTTGGGGTTTTTTTTTTTTTTTTTTCAAATTGCCAACACTTTTCCGGTGATTGCGTTAAACATAGTATAATGGATTTAATTTGCCAGTAGATTTTCTACTCTTAGATTCCTTTCTGCAAGCCTTTTAGAAGCAGTCCACGGGTTAACAGGACTCCGTAGAACACAAGTTGAAAGTCATTGAATATCTTATTCTTGGGGCAGAGGGTGGCCTTGTCCAGCAGCCCTTGCATCCCTGTGCAGTTGAAACTGCTCCACATGCACGGCGGATCCCCGCTGCATCAAAGTGGGACAAATTGGAGGCCACATCACTTTCCCACACGCAGCCGCGTAGGACAGAAGGTCAACCATTTCTCTTGCATCTAAGAACACTGCGGTTCATTATGTGTAATTCACTAGTAATTCACTAAAGGATACTTAGGATTCACTAAAGGATTATGTGTAATTCACTAAAGGATATTAATTTGGCTTGAGAAGCCAGATCTAGAAGCTGAGCCCTGACGTATTAGACAAATTAGGGATCACACCCGAATTTTAAAGGGACTGATTGACCGTGGCAACGAACTGCTGCAGGAAATGGTAAGTTCTGTGTTGCTTGACATTTTCTGAAGCCGTCTGGAAAGTCATGCTTTTGTCAGATGTGAGATTTTTGGTTCACGGGGCTAGAAGGACAAAAGTTTGGGATTTCTAGGTCTGTGACAAACTGGAGCTTGAACTAGATGATCTAAACTATGTTTTGGTATTAAACGTCAAAGAGTCAATAAAGTAGGAATTTCAAGTAGAGGTAACTCTGGGTGGAGGTTCTGGTTCATTAGATCCTCCAGTTTGACAAAGTACTTGAGCACGTGAAACTTTGTGTTGACAGATAAATGACCCAGGAAATGGTGACATTAGAAATGCAGGTAAGAAATGACAAAAATGGGTTTATCTCTAAGGAAGGGCAAGCCGGCTTATCTAGTGAAAACCATCTCAAGGCCAGCTGTTTAAGAGATTTTCTGTGCGAATTTCTGTGCCGCTCGGAGCTGACGGGGGGAGGCTTTCAGGCTGTACGGGAGTTTGTGATGTGAGTCAGTAAGTCAGTGTGACACTTCTCTTCTCACAAAGCTTGGAGAAAAGGATTGAGCAGCCCTGCCTCTCCCAACGCAGAGGCCAAACCTAGAACACGATGTCTGTTTCCGAATGCTCCTTGTCAAGCTCCGAACGTCCCCGTCTGAGATGCGACTTCCAAATTTTAGTTGTTACAATTCCAGTCAGTTGCTAGTCTACTGCTGCGTTGGCTGCTGTGCCCACCTTTTAGTAGAATAATCTGGGTGCTTGTCTTTTAAAATTTAAAATGACTTGTACGTTTTCAGTAATCAATTGTCCAAAGGACAGCACATTCCTGTTGGACTGAAGCACTTATATGGCTGTAGTCCGTCTGTCTTCTCACACAGTCATTTTCTTGGATGGGAGTCATCCCCTTGCATTGTCCTCCTGCTTCCTTCTCCCACGTATACACTGTTGAAGCAATGAAAGGGGCTCAGTATTTGTTTGATGAGGCCCAAACGTAGGAGCTTCTCCTCATTTCTGTATTTTCCAGGCTGCAAATGCCTTTTATTGTGGATTCATGCATCCTGGCTTTGTAGCACCATGTCTGTACGCCTACACTATTGCTACAGCTGTACCAAGCAAGCCAGTTCTCCGTGCTGTTCTTCAGCCCCAGGGCCACTTGGCCACATGCATACTACCAGACACTCTTAACCCTGAGACTGAGTGGCTGCATCCAAACGGGGTGTTTGTGGTTTCTGCTCCGCGTAAAATCTTGAAAAAATTCTGTGAGTTGGTCACGAGTGCTCTGGTTGACCAAAACTGTGCCAAAGACACAGTGATTTAATAATGCTGCAGGCGACTGTGCGTAAATGCTATGGTGCCTCTTCCTGGGCGCTATTTAATTTAGTAGTATTTACGTGGCTGTACCCTCTGACTCAAGGGCAGACCTGTTCCCGTTGCCTAGTCAGGTCTGAGTTGTGGGATGTCACTCCCCTGAAGAGATTCTGTTGCTACACCCCCAGAACCTACAGGCTTGGTTTACTTTACTGTGATTCATGTATCTGAAAAAAGACGAAATACGGCAATTGAAAAAGTTCTGTCACTCTGTGGCTTCGGTTGGGGACTTCCCTGTGCCAGTGCAGAAATGGAAATGAGGAGTGATCTTCAAAATTTGTGGAGAGAAATAGGCAGCCCTGCCCCTGGAAGGTCTGGCATAATCGTGACAGCCATCATCCCTCTTTTGGTTTTCATGGGGTCCTTGGAATTCTTACTTGACTTTCCTGAGGCTGCTTGTTTGTCTGCTCTCGCTTGGAGGGATTGTACTTCAGCTCTGTCATGTCTCCCGGAGTTTGGGTGATCTCTTCACCCTGCTCTCCTGCAGGAATTGTAATAAACCCTTGACTCGTAAGGAGATGCACAAGAAGGACGGAAAATGCCTTGATCTCTTTGCCAAATTCTGTCTGCCCTCCCTCTGCCATGCCTTCTTCTCAAGATCTTGAGTTCTGAAGGAGGTGATCTTGTCATTCGTATGCCATGTGGATCTGTAGTGAGGAGACTTAGGAAGGAAAAGAGATTAAGGGAGCATATTGTGATTTATTTATTTTTTTTTAATATTTTTTTTTCAGTTCCATTTGTGGGCTTTGCAGCAAATACATAGGATGTTCATTGTTCTGGTACCTTGGGAAGTCTAGGAGTTAAAAATGCTTTTGATGAGCCACCATGATGATTGAGTTACTTGGGAAGCCTGCCTTTGGAGGGGAAAAGGCTGTAGGCTTATGTCTTTAAATGAAAGCTCAGTAGTAATTGGATGTGCTGCACTTTCCTTGTTAGGGCAGGTGATCTGTGACAACATTCCAGGTTCAAAAGTTACTAACTTCAGAAACGGAACTTCAGAAATGGGACTTCAGTCAAATCAACTTTGGTCCTGCAGGCCACTAGATTTCCGCTAGGTGTGGTTTTATCTTCTTTTTTTACAAGGTAGCAACAAAAAATTAGGGCAACTTGAATTCTTCAAACTTAAGATTCGAAAGAGTTACGATTCATAAATCTCTAGTCATAACTGGTTAAAAGTTCTCCAGGAAAAACTCGACTTCTGGCCTCCACCTAACAGTTTTGGGATATGGGATTTCTGTCTGGTGGATACCTAGCAATGGGCAAAATTTTGTCTGAAATCAAGTTGCAGCCTTCATTACTGAGCAACCACCCTCTCTCTGTAGCAGCGGTTTATCAAAAGCAAAAGGGTAATAACTGCAGGTTTATTGTAGAAGGCGTAGGGAATGCTAGTAAAAGAGAGAAATGCTATTTGAGTGCTTCAAAGGAAATAAGCCCATCTGCCATGTAGCGAGACTTGTGTTCATGGGAGGTTGCCTGCTGAGCTTGTTTGGAGGTGGACTGTTGGGCTGCCATCTCTGTCATATGTGACCTAAAGAGTTGGACTGGAATTGATCTTTCCTGCATGTAAGGTGCTTTCCATGTACCACAGAGAACTATTGAACTGAAGTATTTGCTTTTACATTTTACCTTGTTTTTAGTCTGCTGGAAACCATGTCTCACTACACAGACGAACCAAGATTTACCATAGAGCAGATAGACCTGCTTCAGCGCCTGAGACGTACAGGAATGACCAGACATGAAATCCTCCACGCACTGGAAACCTTGGATCGTCTTGATCAAGAGCATAGTGACAAATTTGGAAGAAGGTCTAGTTACGGAGGTGGTTCCTACAGCAACAGTACCAACAATGTCCCAGCATCTTCCTCTACAGCCACAGCTTCAACACAGACCCAGCATTCTGGGATGTCCCCATCACCGAGCAACAGTTACGACACCTCCCCACAGCCTTGCACTACTAATCAGAATGGGAGGGAGAGTAACGAGAGGTTGTCTGCATTCAATGGGAAGATGTCACCTACCCGCTACCCACTTGCAAACAGCTTGGCTCAAAGGTCATACAGTTTTGAAGCTTCTGAAGAGGACTTGGACATTGATGACAAAGTGGAGGAACTGATGAGGTTAGTAGAAGTCTTTATAAAAAATTTGGAAAGTCAGAGTGAGAAGTCCCTCAGAAGAAATCTGCATGTTGGAGGACTGCTCTGGTAGCGCGAGGTATTACCAGGAAGCAGGAACGGCGTTAGACAGCTATTCCCCTGCTAGTTCCGTGATGGTCACTATCTGGGGGCTGACACCCTCTGGGATTTGCACAGCCTGCAGATTGGCACAGGAAAATACAAATAGTAAAGAAGCAGCAGAAGTCTTCTGTGAGGGCCCATTGCGTGGTATGGGTTGTTTTTTTTCCAGGCTGACTTTCCTTTTCCTTTAGCTGCTTCCTTTTCAGCATGATGGCAAAGATTAAAGGAGGGGGTTATGCCACTGAGGATGAAGGTCAGAGTCAGTGGGGTTGATAGCAAAAAGAAGGATGAGGAAGTGCCAAATGTCTCAAAACAATTTTGGTCATAATGTTGGAATGTCCTTTTTTCCCCAAAATTGCAACATTGATGAAATACCTATGAGAGAACTAGAGGGTCCGTAAGCTCCAGGATGAAAACATGTTTGGAGGTTTAGGGTAAAGGTGTGGCTTTTGGGGGAGAGGATTAGAGATGGGCGGTAAGAGAAGCCGATCAACCTCATTTACTGTCAGCTGCAAGGTAGTGGAATAATGCAGGAAGGTGGTGAGTGTGGCAGTGTGCAGGAGTTCCCACTGCTGAAGTTTAATCATGCCTTTGAGTTTTGGGTGCCTGTGCAGTAAGTCTCAGGTAACGCTTTTAGTGTTTATTTAAACTGAAACTGCTTTTATTTGCAGGCGTATGGAGGATGAGTGTTGGGTACAGAAATAAAAATGAACCCACAACATCGCATTTATTTTGCGTTTACATTTGCAAGCTTGAATCTGCCTTCAATGCTGCTGGGGCAGGAGGGGAGAAGGGGAAGGGAAATTACCAAATAATAAAGCCTAATAAAGTCTGGGTTTAATTGTCTGCCCTTCTCAGGAAGGGAAGGAGGAAGAGGAGGGGAAAGTATGCATTTACTACAATTGAAATTTGCTGCATATCACAGTCCCTGTTCAACCTCTGAATTATTTAGTTTTTAGCACAGTTTTAGTCCCTTCTGAACTGTCTTTGCACACCTTGAACAAAATCATACGGAGGCTTTCAATAACGGGCACTTGTTCATTCAGTGCAAGCCGTGGACGAAGGAAGTAGGGGTGGGGGCACAGAGGTTCCAGAATCTTTTCTCCTTTGGGTCTTTTCCTTGAAAGGTCGGGGGAGCTTTGTGTATGTATATTCACTTGTGTAGCTAACCATGCACACCCTGCTATCCTTTATTTTTTATTTTTGTGCCTCATTTTTATGACGGAGGTTTTTATGCTGGTATGAGAGATTTATTCATGCCTGTGTAATGAAACTTTGTACATTCCATATGGCAGTGCTGCACCTAATATGAATTATATAGGACATGAGTCATCCATTCTGCTGCTAGGGTACTTTGATCAAACGTGACACTTGTTAAAAGAAGTGTCCACTGGTGAGGCACTTTGACGATTTTAATGCCTGCCTTCCCCCCTCCTCGTCCCCTAAATAAAGGAAATAGAGCCATTTTGCATCTTCAAAGTACACTTTGGTCTGTCCGTCTTTTTGTGTGTTCTTTTGATTTTTTTTGTTTTGGTAGGAGGGACAGCAGTGTGATAAAGGAGGAAATCAAAGCCTTCCTAGCCAATCGGAGAATTTCCCAAGCAGTTGTTGCACAGGTAACAGGTAAGAGCTCGGGGAGTCCTTTCTTCATCTTGGGAAACTGTCTCTAACTGCCTATCTGTGCACGGTGCAGATGTTGGAATATTGCTTGGCTTTCTGCATTGCAGTGCAGATCTGTCAGCTTAGTCATGATAATGTATGCCTTTGATTTAAGACCCATTGTCCCGCACATCATGGAACTTCCCCAGTGAATCACTTTTTCTTTTTTTTTCCTTTTTTTTTTTTGTGGCTTGTGCTAGGAGATTTTATTTTACAGCATTATAATAAAGCCCGAAGTTCTTATCTTAAAATGAAAACGGTTTTCCTTAATTCTTAAATGGTTTATTGAATGCGGCAAATAGGCACGTATCTGCATCTCTATGTTTGGAGAGAGAGAGAGACATCTATATTTATATTATAAAGTGCATATGGAAAGTCAGGAGACAGAGCTTTAGCTGGTATCACTACATCCAGGATTATGATAGTTCGAAGTTTTTCAATCACTTGTCTTTGAGTCAGGATTAATGAAAGAGAGATGTGAGGTTGAGGGGATGACCGTATTTGTTCAGATTTTACCTAGAAGGAGAAGCAGTTCTCTTTTTGCCCTCTGCCCTGTACCTTCTCTCTTTCACATTCAGGACAAGTGAAGAGTCTGCAGTGATGCCACTTCTTGAGTGCGTTTCCAGAGCTTTACACAGAGAGTAACAAAGTCTTACTGCTTTTCCGTGGGGTGGGATGCTATTAGTTCTCCTTTACAGGCTCACACTGCTTGTCCAGAACGGCATAGCTGGTAGCGTATTTAGGATGAAGACTTGATGATAAAACACAGGTAGCTCAATCCCATGTTATACCTATAACATTCATTTTTACATGCAAGCTTGAGTAAAGATCTTGAAATAGATCGTTTTTAAGGTTTCTTGATGACTAGGAATGCCAAACCAGCAGGAGGGAAGTTGTTCTTTTATGATATTTCCAGTATTTGAAATGTCATAAGAACCCATCTGTCTGGGAGATCTGGGTTTGCAGACACGCTAGCAGTTGAGGTAGGCAGGCAGAAACGGGTATTTGAGCCATGGAGCCAGGAATTCCTTCCACGTCTCCAACTCTTCTCTGTGATCTTAGGCAAAATTACTTGTCCTTCCCTGGTTTCAATTTCATCTGTAAAATCATGAGGTTAACATTTTCTGTAACTCTAGGAAAGTTATTAGCCCTTATCAAATGTTAGCACTAGGACTTCAAAAATTAAATGTTAAGTCTGGCTGCTTAAATTGTACCTGAACTCTGAAGTTTTGGTAGTTAGTGGGTCACTCCCCTACTTTTGAGCAGTCCTCTCCTGAATATAGTCCTGTAATAACCCATCTCTGAATTAACCTCTGTATAACATCCTTCACGTCTGCCAGTGAGTCAAACTAGCTTCCCCTTCGAGAGAAGTAATGCAAAGAGGAAAAAGTTGCAGAAAAAGAGTCTCTCCAAAACAAGCCAGCATTTTTTATTTTTTTTTTTGCTCAGTGGGACCACTGCGTGCAGGGCCTGTTGAATCAGAATCACTACACCAAATCTAATTCGGAGTCTCCACCAGTAAAAGGGGCTGCTCTAATTCTAATTAGCCAGGCGTCTTGGTGCGCGGCTTGATGCCCCAGCAGGCAGACTGTAGCAAACTCAAGACCAGTCTCGCTCATCCCACTCAACCCTACTGCATAACATGGGGGGAATCCAGAATGCGCACACAGCGAGCAGAGAAAATACTACTAGATGTCTCTTTCTCGCCTGTCAGTGGGACAGAATGAAGACTGAACTAACGACACTGTGATAATATCTTGCTTTCAAGCCAAATCGATGGGAAACCAGGTAGATCAGAAGGTTAAATGGCTACGTCCTTTTGCAGCTGACCCAGTACTGTTTCCATGGACCTTTCAAATAAGAAAATAAAGTGATACTTTGCACATGATGCCGTTTCTCAAGCAGAGAGAGCTGCAAGGCTTGCGCTGCACCAGCCTTTTCCTCCTGCCACCCTTTGCAGCTGAGCTGTGTCATCCTCCATATGTTTGGTGGGAAGGTCTACGGGAGCTGATTCATTTTAAATATAACCCATAGCCTTGTGTGTGCCGATGCGTAGTTCTTCTGTGTCACTATTAAGTACATAGTTATGGCTTATCTGAAAGGAATAGTAAATCTCCAAGAGATGTTTGAGGACCAGATTAAAGGGTGTGCTCAGCACTACCGGGGAGAAACATCAGCTTCCTTTCAAAAGCACAGTATGGTGAGGAGTGACTGAAAATAGCTCGGGACAGAGATCCAGAGCACAAAGGACGTGTCCCAAGGCTCTCACTTCCAGTGTTGTCTTAGGCCTGATGAGTGCTACTTGACTTGGGTATTCTTCAGATGTATCCAACATCCCTTCCCATTCAGCTGTGAAACAGGCTCCCAGGAAAGGCCTGGAAACTGCTTTGGGTTCATTAAAAAAGCAGTTCGTATAGACGGAGGTAATGCTTTGCAGAATATATGACCCCAAATGGTGTCACCTTAGCATTTACAGACTTGGTCTTACTGGTGAAGCTGTTCTGTAAATCATTCAGTAAACAAGAGGAAAACCAGATAAATAAAATCGCAGGAGTAGTCAGTAGCAGATGGTGTAGGGGAGGACCATAGGAGTGAAATGATGCCTTTTCAGAATACTGTTCAGCCTCCGGTGATCTGTGTCTCGGGGTCCTCTTTATTACATGGCACATCGAGGTGGGACCCTGTTCTGGCCAACAAAGAGGCTGTGAAAGAGCGTGAAAGGCGGCAATTCTGCAAGAACAGATCAGCAGCCCACGGAGGCTGGTGTGCTTACAGCCTCCAGCGCCGTTCGTTGCGGTACAAACATAGCAAGCTGTTTCTGGAGGCTGCAGTGCAGATGTTGGGCTTGTTTGACTTGCCCTTGCGTTGGCTACCACCCTGCATCAGCTGGAAGTCATTTGTTTAGCGCTTGGAATAAATGCAGAATAGCGTGGTCACGGCTTTTAATGTTCATCTCTTCTGCCCAGGAAGAGAGGCAAGAAAGAAATGAAAAATTTATGGCTGGCTCTGTCCAGAAGGAGAGATGTTTGGCTTGGCTACCTATGCTGTCAACTTGCTGCTTTCAAGCTCTACCAACTTCTTTGCTACTCCAAAAAAATTGTGTGTGTGTGTAATGGGAGGGGAGAATCCCCTGGAGAGAGGAAAGGAGTAATAGTGCATCTGAACACTTGATATTAGACCTTTAGCTAAAAACCTAAAACTTTGCTTCCTTTTCTTAATTATGACGGGGTTTGAAGTTGGCCAAATTGGACATACAAGTGATGAACTTTAGCTAAACCAATGTACTTGCACGTCTTCAAATTGCAGGTCTTGGATTAGTTCATCAGAGGGTCTAACGTTTCCCGAGTGCTTATGGCCATATTTGTCCCCATGCTGCATTTTGTCGTGTTCTGTCCTCGGTGCAGGAACCTCCACTGCAACTTCTGCCCCTTGAAACCTCCATTTTACTTTGTTTCACTAATTCTTCGAGCCACTGAGGATTTCGTTCAAAAGATGTCTTTCTCCTTTTCCTCATCTTCGTTCTAATATTGCAG
Source organism: Himantopus leucocephalus (assembly GCA_003993805.1). Classification (NCBI taxonomy): domain Eukaryota; kingdom Metazoa; phylum Chordata; class Aves; order Charadriiformes; family Recurvirostridae; genus Himantopus; species Himantopus leucocephalus. Next base: position 115,204,546 of record RSEF01000003.1, read on the forward strand.
TGCACTTATAGAATACACATTCCTGCACCAGCTACAGCCCTCCAAAGCACGCAGAGCAGGCTCGCATTGACAGACTCCAACACTAAATGGCTTTTCCTTTTGTTTTTCCTGTGCTGCAGCGCAAGGGGACGGGAAGTGATGGAGAGGGAGGATACGCGAGAGGGGGACACAGAGCTGAAGGTTAAAGTCAGGTGTTGCAGTAGAACAATTTTTTAGGCTCTCTTGGTCTTTATAAAATTAGCAGAAACTTTAGAAGTCATTTAGATGGTGAATCTGACAGGGAAAATTAAACCTGGAAGACATTCTACAGGGCTGCCTTGTATATTGAGAGAAGAGGGCAGATTGGAAAATAGTAACGAGTATTAAATGGTGACTTGAAAATAAAGGCATGATTGATAAGAAGCAAAAACCTAGCATAACACTTATTAGTGCTGGTCCTAAATACAGGAGCTGCTTTTTATAGAAACTTTTTTAATGGTGTCTGTAATAAGATAAACAAGAAGCACTTGGGTTGGGCTCTGTATAAATAATCTCCTACTGATAAGAAAAATGACAGTATAAACAGGAGCTAATAATAGTTCCTGCTGAATTTCCTATCTTGTTATTTGAAGCTCCTTTTAACATAGCTGCAGCTTACTCAGGAGTAGGTATTTAGCCCTACATGTGGCAGGTGAGATGCCAAATTTTTATCAACAGTATTTGAAGTCGTGTGCTGCATTTTGCTTTAATTGCCACCAGAATTGTATCTGGATACCAAGCAGGTTATGATCGGAACGCAAAGGATAAAGAGATAAATGTAAACTTAGTAAGAGATGCTGTCTTAGCTTCCAAATCTAGATGGAGAGTGGGGAAAATGTTTCCAGAAACTAAAGTCTTTCTGTTATGTGGTACAGTAGAGGAGAGAGGGAGGAGTATACGGAGATGAGCCCTTTGCGGCCAGACTAAATGCTTTGATGGATGATGCCTCTGCGAGGTTTGGAAATATTACCTTTCCCATTTTTTGCACATAGGGAGTGAAGGAATAAAAAAGCCCTTACTTTCCTGAGGTCACAGTGGAAGCAGTCTGTGGCAGAACAGGAATTTGAGTTCCAATTTCTCAATTCTTAGGCTAGTGCCATAAATACTAAACTACCATTGGGAAAAAAAAAAGGCAACAATAAAATGCAGAGGCCATTTAAGAAAACAAACAAACAACAGAAATAAACACACAAAAAAACCCCAAAACATTAAAAAATAAGAGCTTTCCAGTGTGCGGTTCTGATAACCTTCCCAATTACTCTGCCTGTACAATTCAGGCCTCTCCCTGTCTTAATTGATGTGAGATCTTCAGGACTCAGCTTTATAATACGCTAAACACACACAGCATCCAGCACGGTGGAGGGCAGCCTTGAAGCACTGCTGTAACATAAATAAAATCCCTTAAGGTCTGGAACCTACACACAGGGATGCTGAGCAAATGCAGATACAAACAAAGTGAAACTTAACTAGTTCCATTGTGAAGAGAATTCGGGAAATTACCGAATTACTTATCATCTGAAATGGCAAGAAACTGGAATTTGAAAAACGTTTTCCTTCCTTTTTTTTTTTTTTTTTTAAATACTTATGACAACACAGGGAAAGATTTGTTTTTCTATGATTTTGATCTTTGCAGGTTTTCTGTAAACAAGCTTTGCTAATCTCCTAAATTGATAGCTGTCCTTTGCAAGCACGTACTGTGGGAATCTAGGACTTTGCTTACAAACTGAAGAATTAAAACACAGTCGGTTGCTTTCTTCTCCCAGTCTGACATATTCCAGGTGTTTCTATAAATCTCTCCTGAAAGAAGCATGAAAGAAATGCAAAGTAGAGTTGCTGAACAACTCTATACGTGAAGGTGAAAACCAGTTCCCAAAGACAGGATGAATAGCAGTTTTGAGGGTTCTGAGCAGATTTGTACTGCCGGTACCCGTTGCCTTCTCTTCATGATGCATTTTGCCTTTTCTTTTACGTATTTGAAAGAGAAACCTTTTCCCCAAATAATTTATGTAGGAGAGAGTGGGGCTGGCCTGGAGAGCATAAATGTACTGTCATCTCCATTTTGTTTGTAATTAGGAAGTGTAACCTGCTATGGGAAGGAGTGACGTGCGACACAAGAAGTCACCATTTGAATTGCTGTAATCCTTTGTGATTACCACTTCGTTCTTCGGTATTTTCTCTGAGAAAACTAGTTGTGCTCATTGCAACGTGTTCGTGTCCCTTCTGATGCTGAGCCCAGACGATGGCAGTCTTCCTTGAGGTCCGTGATTCAGTTTGAGAGTGAATTTCCTCAAGACAGCTGGATATTCAGTACTCTGGAGAACATATTTCATTAATCTGCTTCTGGCAGCAGGATGATTTCTTTTTTCCTGCCAGTGCAATTTCCTAAAGTAGCATGATTACAGACAATGTGACAGGATGGTACTGGTGGTACTACTAGTCATTGGCCCTATGAGTCAACTGTATAAAACCCACTTGAGAGGCGAGCAGCTCTGACATGTCAATTTTGGGGTTTTTTAATTGAAAGGAGTGAAGGATGGGGTTGTGATTAAGACACTGTACTGGGATCTAGGAGATCCTGGATCAGTTCTTCCGCTACTGACTTTGCATGTGACCTTGAATCAGTCAGGGTGTTGAAATATACACTTTTGGGGCCTCCAAATGGAGTTGATACATAGATGAAAGATATTTTATGTCTTAAAAACAGAAAGACGAGGAGGGGTATAGGTAGAAGAATCCTTTAAGAAGCTCAGCTCTTACTACAGATCTCTGAAACAAGGAGAAAAAATAATAGAAAACAGAAAAGAATTATAGGAAATGGGATGTAAAGAGTCTTCTAGAGGTCATCTACTATATTCCTATGACCAAAAGCAAGATCATCTGCCTAAGCCGTACCTGACACGTTATCTGGGGTTTCCGGCATTGTTTAGAACTCTGCTGGCCAAAGAGCAAAATGGGCTGTGGGCTTTCTCCTAATGCAAAAAATGCTACGGACTGCAGTGCCGTTCATGAGATACTGCAGTCAAATAAAGAGGTGCTGAGAATTTATAGTGCGTTCGTTGGGTCTGCACATCTCGGCGTCCTTTACAAAGCTCCATTTTGCAGAAGTGACTTTGTAAACTGCGAGGACTCGCGATGAGTCAAACGTGGACACGGCAATACACAGCTTGAATCTTTTGGCTCCTGCTCCTTTGCTTTGTGTGGAGCACATTGTCTGAAGTGGCTGACATCTGTACCACTTTATGACAGTATCAGGCAGCCTCTTGAGCAGAATTTGGATTTTCCACTATACGGCTCTTGTGGAAGATACTTAATCTCTATTTATAATTTTTATCTAATAATGCTTTGCATTTGTGTCTTATGTTGTTATCCAAACACTCAACAAACACTAATTCCCTGCAATAAGTGTAAGTGGACTCTAGTAAACAAGTAAATTAATGGTGCCGTTACCCAGTGATTAATAGGAGCCATGCAGCCAAAAGCAGTGAGACACAAACATTTATGTCCCACAGTACTGTGTTAAAGAAATGGCTTTTAGAAATCGTAATCGTAGATGAGAAGCTGCAAATTTTCAAAACTTGGTCTTTTCATTGACAGTTGACTATCTAGGTTGCGTGATTTCAGTTGGACTGAAGCCTTGTTTGGGGCTGGAGAGTTTTCTGAAGTTATATTGACTTCTTTTAGTATTAGCTTGTGTGCTTCCACAATTACTTGATTTAAACTGGCAGAATCTACTCAGGATTGTGTTTTGGTTGAATAATTCCACTTCCCTAGTAGCATAAATGCAATTATATATTCCAGTATGGGTCCTGGGGACAGTCAACTCTTGACTGCTCCAGCTGTTTCTGAACTCCTTCAGTTGTGGGGCAAAGGAGTCTCTGGGAATGGGCGTTAAGATCATCAGTAGATGTATGGGAAACAAAACCAAACCAGGGTATGTTTTGTGGGCAGAGCTCTGTTGAATAGCGCTAAGCTTCTGTACTCGAAATGAAACACACTTATCCGTTTTCCCCAGGACAACTAAAACTTCATAGGTTCCAGAATTCTGTATAAGGAAGGACAGTTAAGAGCGCTAACCCCGTGATTTAAAAAATCTGGTTGGAGTAAACCCCCCTGAATATGGTACCTGAGAGTCAAGTTCAATCATTCAAAAGTTAACTAGCTTCAGTGTTCGACGCAAAAA
>RSEF01000003.1:115208843-115225290 GCA_003993805.1 Himantopus leucocephalus
AAAAAAAAAAAAAAAAAAAAAAAAAAAAAAAAGGCAAAAAACCACAGGGGGTTGTTTTTCATGAGTTAAATACGATTATGAGATCTTATAAAACCTTGACGCATCTGAAGAGGGGAGAGGTAGTTCGGTTTCCGTGTGAAAACCGGCCTTGTACCTGCCTCAGTATTCTCCCCAAGCAGGTGGTGGCACAGGTGGTGTTCAGCAGTGTATGGTTACTCTGAGCACCTCCTAAAACTTTAGTTCTCAGGAGAGTTTAGGTGCTGTTAACCCTTTCTGATAGCTGAAGAGCCTCATGGAGAGCACAGGGAGTCCTCCTACCTGAAGTACTGCTTCAGTTATTCAGCAAACTATATACTTATGTTTAGATTTTTAAATGAACCTACAGTTCACCTCCTGGTGCGCTTTCAAATCTCTTGCTTTGTTTGGTTTCTTTCCTTACAGTGACTTCCTTTCCCTCTCTGCATCGATCCTTCAGTCACTGCGGTGCTTTGGAAATAGTTGTGTTAACTTCTAGGAGGTTTTCCCCCTTTTACCGTTTTCTTAGAAGTTGTGCTTTAAAACTCTGCAACTTTTTGTCCCTCATCTTGCCTGGGTGCCTAGAGCTTGAATGCGGCTTCGCTGACGGGCAGCAACCCTTTCTGCTTTGTTTTCTGGCCATTGATACAGCTGCCGAGAGTTGGCTTGCTCCATTTCTGGGCTGATTTGATCTATATCACATAAACTGTTTCGATGTTTATCTCCCTTCTTATTCAAGCATTGAACGATGACGATCTCCTAACTATCATTATTTATATATAACAGTGGGGAAGGGACTTGTTGCCCTTTCACAGATGAAGAAATTTAAGAATCAGGGAAGCTGTGGACAATTCAAGTCAGCGGTAAATTTGACTTCCCAGTTTGTGCCCGGTTTGCTTGTAGGTTGTGCGGATTCCAGGGTGTTCCTTGAGTAAGGTTGAAAATAACAACAGGGAAAAGTTAAAGAAGTTAGTGCTGGGGGGGGTGGGGAAGCTTGAACTCTGCTTTTTCTGTGATGGAAACATCATGAGTTCCTGGGCTTTGTAAGACAACACCTTTTATCAGTATATAAACCACTTAAAAATGTTTTAAAAGAACAAGTTTTCTCTTCCTTTTTCTCTCTGGTTTTTTTTTTTTGTTTTGGTTTGTTTTTTTACAGGTATCAGTCAGAGCCGGATCTCCCATTGGCTGTTGCAGCAGGGGTCGGACCTGAGTGAACAAAAGAAAAGGGCGTTTTACAGATGGTACCAGCTTGAGAAGACAAATCCTGGTAAACAAATAACAGCCTAAACATCCCCTGCTGTTTTATTTATGGAGAAGCAGCCTTTTTCGTCACTGTCTTTTATTATCACTGATCATTCACTTCTTGGTCTGGTGTACTGTAGAGGTATTCCCTCTGACCGGTTTACTTTTTGGGAGGGTAGGAACATATCTGCCCTTCACGTTGCAGCAGTTGATGCAGAACTGACTCATCCGTAGCTGTCTGTCCAGCTCCTCGCTCGCGGCTACTTGCCCTGTCCTCTCACCACGAGCTAACGCTGGGGAGCAGAAGCAGCCAGTGAAGTTGTAGTCGGCTAACATGAAGTATATGCCGAGGGTTTTCAGAACAAACAAATAGAAAACATGAATAATGGCTGCATAATATAAAGCTGCAGCAAAAAATACACAGTTCGGTGGAGAAGAACTTCAGGATAGTTCCGGGGGGGTTGGGGTTGTATTGCAAGCTCATGGATGGGATGTTGATAGTTACAGCGATAAGTTGGAGATGTGTCTCTCAAATTCCACCTGCTTCTCCAAATCTCAAAATAGATCTTAAATATAAAAGGAGAAGTAAAGCTCCTCATTATCTTTAACTAACCAGCAATTTTCAAAATCACAGCTGAATTAATTTGCATTGTTCTTCTCCGTAGATTTTGTTTGACCACAGTTCTTTTTTTTTTCCCCCCTTTAGCTTTTTTATTGTAAAGCTCAAAATATTTATGTTTAATTTCCTTTAAACAATGGCATGATTAAATTAACTGTGTAATTGTTTTAAGGAATTTAAGACTCAGGCTCTCTAATGTGAACTTGGCTTCAATATCCAGAATTCTATTAAGAAAAATACCAGTGAAAACAGATCCTCAAAACTTCTGCTGTGTGTGTAAGCTGAAAATCAAGAGGCTCCAGCTGTCAGTTGGCCTGAGAATACTTTAGCTTAAAGTTGGGTGGGTTTAAAGCCACAGCTGAGCCCGTCCTTTCTGTTAAGCACCTAGAAAACTGCTTTAAAGAGTGAAAGTGCCAAGGGTCGTGAGGTGCTGGCAAGCTGCAGGGATCGCCAAGAAGCCTTGGTTTTTGCAGTGACTGGAATTGTGATACTGAGGATCAGCAAAGTTACTGGGTACGACCGTTCAGTAGCGGCTGCTTTGAAAGCCTCACGTGTTGTACCCTACGGAGTAACGCTCAGACATTTCCTTTGATGGAAGGTGTTGCCTCCAAAACAGTGGAGAGAACTAGAGGGGTTTTGGAAGGTGTGTTTTGGGGGGGTGGGGGGGGGAAGTCCTCTCGTAACGATGAAAACTGTTGTGTTTCCTGTAGCCTTCCATCTTTTCCTGCCAATATCGTTGGGAGCCGTTTAAGAAATAGTATTCTGTGCTGGGATAAGAGAAGCCTTTTCAAACTTCGCACTAAAATCCTTACTTCTTCCTCTTAACCTTCCTTCTTTCCCCGCATCCACAAGCTCACATCTTGTTTGTCCTTTCGCAGTCAAGAAGTGTCTAAGGAAGGAAGACTCGTGACACTGCAGGTTATGGCTTAAATTGAAATGAATCAACATTAACCTCTACTTTTCCAATGCACTGTCTTGCTGAGGGCTTATTCTCTTCTTTATACACGTATGGAAAAATTTCTTGAAGAGCAGTTGTTTGAGTGTAACCTTTTTTCAAATAAGAGATCTTATACCGCATTTTTAAGAAAGGTAAAAGGCAAAGTGGCTCCTCTGCCTGTGCCAAGGGACTATTTGGATGCACTTTAATTCCCTTTAGAACCAAATAACGTTTGGTTTCTTACTAGAGATGAAGGTGAAGGGGGGAACCCTGAGTTTCCCCGTAGCTGTTGGAAAAGTCTACTTGAGGAAAATGTGATTCTAGTTGTTTATTGTAGGATAATCTTGTAGGCTTTGAATTATTGCCATCTACTAGCCAAGAGATAATTAACATGCATATGTGCACGCATATAGGGTGTGTTAAGGCAGGTACCAACCTTGTCCAAAGCATCCTGGATTTAAATTACTGTTACAAAACTGATTTGGAGCCTAAGTGCTGGATACTACTTACAAAATCCTGTGGTTACTGGACTCGACTGGCTGTTCTACCGGCTTCTTTAGAGTCAGAAAATGGGGAGATCGGCAGAGCCTCCTGCCATGTGCCCAAAGAAGCGATGCCGTCACCGCACTCTCTGTAGCGTGTAAAAGATTGTCCTCCTTTGAAGAAACTTAAATGACCAGCATGTGTTTTTTCTATTCGCTCACTTGCTAGGAAGTGACATTTGACTTTCTATTCTCATATATCCCATCTTTTCCAGTTCCAGCTGCTGAGAATAAAGTCTCAATCCTTCTCCTTTGAGTGACAGTCAGGTCTCTCTGCGCAGAAGCACCTATGTGTGTGAGTTACCGATGGGCGGAGTGAGGTCTTCGGGAACTTTTAGTTCCCCCGTTTCTTTAATTCCTTGTTTTGGAAAACTGGATCTTCAGAGGAAGTCCATTTTCTGACTGAATTTGTTTCTGTAGTAATGGAAAGAAAACTTTTGCTTAAAATTGAAGCAGTTTTGAAGGACCAGGACACCAGATACAATCCATTTGTGAACTGTGAAAGAAAGGATAGTTGTTTCATGCAGAAAGGACTGGAGATCACTTGGCAGACCTGTAGTCTTTCCCTGGCTCTTCCAGTTTTTCTGTACAACTCTTAGCAAATGATTTCACCTTTGCACCTCGCTTTCCCATCTACTAGATAACGATGAGACCGTTTGCTGCGCCTGCCTTGCCTGCAAGGTCCTCGCTGCAGGGACTGTCTTTTATTATGCTTATATACTGCACCCAGCCGGGAGTTTCTGATAATATAGGGGACAAAAGATGACTTACAAACACATCAAATGAGATTTTATTTTTCTTTTTTTATCAAACGTATAATGGTGCTACGTAACACTTTGAATCGTCCCCAAGCAGTCCTGCCTCTGCTAACCGAAGAACTTTGTGTTGCTTTGAGACACGGCTGCTGCGGAGAGGTTGCTGGATGTTGCTCCTATACAGAAGGGACTCAGCAATTCCGTCACGTTGGTTATTTGCCAGCTTGCTTTGACCTCTTGAATATGCTGTTTGTTATTTGCTTGGTTTCGATTGCTGGTTTGCACGGGCAGTTTCTGTATTTCTCCTCTCTTTGGTGGTGGGTGTTCAGACAACAAACAGCAGACTGGAACATTGCGAAAGAGACTTAAGTCTCACAGATCAGAAAAAAAACCCCACACTTTTCCTACAGTATGCAACAATCTTGCTCAAAAATTTCTTGATCGATGTTTTCCTGGTAGGAGTGATGTCAGAGCTAATAGCAATGCTGCGAATTCCGATGTACTAGTGATTGTAAATTTTTCTGGACACAGTTGCCAATTAGGGTGAAAGGCAGTTTTTTGTTGAAGGAAGAAGTCAATGCTAAATGCTAGTGTTTGAAAGGTCTTTAATCCAATTAATAGGGATGCTTTTCATTTAGATCAGGCTTTTCTTTTTTTGGACAGGCACCACATCTCTTGTGTTTTGTAGAGGACTGAGAGCGTTTTGGCAGTAGATAAATAGTATATGTTTCAGAAGCCAGTATATGAGTGCATGGAGTCCTATAATGTTCTGATTATTTTTTCAGGGCCCGTGGGTTTTAAATAAATAAATAAATTCTCTTTTTACATTGGTAGTTGTTAGCCTGATTAGTTTGGCTGGCACTGGGTCTTGGGCGACGTGCAAAGTTTGTTATGGAGTGACTTTAGCATGTCTTTTTGCCTCTGTGTACTGCAAACTGAAGCTGGCACCTAGAAATGATGTGTTGAAGTTACGGATGGATACAGGCTGCTTCCATTTCGGCTGGATATTTATTTCTGCCAGTCTTCTGTAATAGGAAGGCAGCTGTGGTCACCTTGGAGAAAACCATGTGCTCTTCCTCCTTGAACAAAAGGGGAAAAGAAAAGTAGTTATTATCAAGATGTAGCATCTCTTGTGTTATTCCCATAGCAGTTCTTGTTTAGCTATAAAAGAAAAGCCTACCACAAAAAAAAAAAAAAAAAAAAAAAAAAAAAAANAAACGTATTGTTGGTGATTTACTGTTTTACAGACCTACAGAGAAAATAGTCCCCGCTCTGATCCTTTCCCCCCAAGCCATGAGCTCTGTCGGGAACCTTGTGCTGTGCGGGCTGCTGGTGCAGATCCAGCCTGGCTCGCTAGTAACTGAAAGGTGCTTATCATCTGATCTCAGGTCAGTCTGGCTAAAAATAAAGTGTGACATCTGTTCTTATCAGTATAATATACGATAGGTACTTGCTGCAAAGACTGGCTCCTGAACGGTTTCTGGGAGCTGGGAGACGGCCTGAGGCTCGCTCCAGCCACTCTGCGCATCCCCCCTCTGTGGCAGGGCCTCTCCGAGACATGTGATGGGGATCAGCAGTTGCATGTGACGCTTTTAAGAGCAACGCTCTTTTCTTCAGGGTAGTGTCTGGGATGCGCTGAGAGAAGGCGGCCCTTTGCCACAAGGAATTTCGAGTATAGAGAGCGAGCTGCATTCCAGTTGGAGGGCATCGCTCTCGCCTCCTCGCCCCACGCCCCACCTGCAGCATCCCCAGAGCCATACCCCGCGTCTGAGAAACCGCTGGCTCGCACAGAGAAAATACAGTATTGTTGCAGAAGGTACTCGGCACTGGCAGGTAGTCAGAGATGTCGCTTTTCATTTTTTCTCTGCGAAAGGAGCTCTTCCCAGCCGGTTCACCTCTCTACCCCTTATAGATGTCTCTTTTTGATGCATATACTGAGATGAAAATCACATACTGCATTTGCTGCGCTCATTCTGCTCAAGAGAGAAGTTTCCCTTCTTAAAAGCTGTTTGAGGGGTTTGTAAAAAGAATCTGACCTAGTAACTAGGATGCAACTTATTAAGTTGTAAAGGAGTGGAGCTGGGTGGCGAGAAGATTGCAGTGAAGCCTTGGAACAGCAGAATAAACGGGATCCCCGAGCACTCACTTAATTGAGGGGGATGAAGAAAAGCTCCGTAGTTACCTTACGAAAGGTGGCAGCAGTGCGTATGCCCACCCCTTACGCCACTCGTACATGCAGGCACACCTTGGGCCTCTCTGTGCAGCCGGCTGCTTCCCTCTTTATGCGCGTGCAAAACCAGCGGTGGGTACTTGCTTGTAATTCTCAGCATACTTCTCTCTTATCTGCTGCTGATATTGATGTTACCCCGTAGAAAAGAGAAATAGGTGAATTGATCTAGCAAGGCTACTGAAACAAAAAAAGCATCTTCTATTCAGTAAGTGAACATATCAAGCAAATTTATGCTTTAAGTGCAGGTTTGTATTTTTTCTTTCTTTTTTTTTTTTTCAACCTTTGAAAAATCTCAGGCAAATTTAATGGAAGTACTCTGCGTCTCTTACCTTATTGTTAGGCATCACTGATATTCCTATATGCTCTCTGTAAAATTAAATCCTCAGGTAGGGAAAGTATATTGCCAAGACGATGCAGGGAAAGCTAAATTCTTGTCCTGTTCTCCCCTGCCTCTTTCTAAAAAAAATCTGTATTATTTTTTTAAATTTTTTTATTAGTTTTTGAAGGGTATTTAAAGCCCAGCAACTTGACAGTAACCCAGACCCGTAAACTGTGCAAGTACTAGAAGAAAATAGATAAGGAACTTTCCTTGAAATGGCCTCCCAATAAATTAGCAATACAGGAAATATTTTATGTGTCAATAAAACTAAGTAATCTGTGTAGGCTCGTTAGCTGGGAATTAGTAAGAGTCACGGTCCGTTGTGCATGCAAGGCAGAGATCGTGGGCTTCGCTTCCTATAGACTTCTTCTGGGTAAAATTGTGAAATTATTTTGGGCTCCACTACCTAACACAGATGCAAGCCCCTGGCGGTACGGAGAATACTCATTCTGCATTTCTGGAAAGGAACACAACCAGATGCACAAATAGCTAATTTCTTGCTTTTTTAACTAGGAATTTGTTTATTGGTTAAACTCTTAAGTTCCCTTAACCCTTTTACTCTGTTTTAAATTAAACAGTGTTGTTTCACTAACGCAGTATGTTTTTATGATTAAATCCTTACCATTGTGAGCAAGTCTGTGTACCCAGAGGGGTTTGCCGTCCCAGCCCTGCTCTTACGTGTGCACAATACTGTATTCCTCCTGTGAGCGGAGCTGCCTGCTCCTCTTGGACCTATGGGTCCTGCAGCCGAACCTTGGGCTGGTTCAGTGCATGAATTCCAGTTGAGCTCGGTATGCATATGGGACATAGGTGGTGATTTATGTTTTCGTATGACTGTTTTTTTTTATTTTTTGCGCACAAGAACAGCTATTTCTTCCCTCCAGGGGAAGTCACTGAGCACAAAGCTGTCCTTCAGAACATACCGTTTCACGTACTCATGTCCTATACCAGGTTCCCATCCTCACCGAGGGATATACGAAAGATCAGTCGCTCAGTGTGTCTTGATTTATCTTGATTTATTAACTGAGAGGCTGTTGTGGAAAGAATCAGGGGTAAGTTTCAAAGGGCCTTTCCTGAAGGCATTGTGCCAAGTCCTGTTTCTTGCTTGATGCTTTCCAGCTCAGGCTTCTTGAAAGGAGATATATATCCATAAAAGGGGGACAGAAGAAGAAAGGTGTGATGCTAATCTGCTTTCAGTGACTTTTTGAGGCAGCCTGGCACTCGGGAACCCATGTTTGCACAGGTCACAGGGTGTGTTTCTATCGATGGAGGTATTTCAAGTGTTTACTCAGCTCTTCGGACACGTTGAAATACCTTTGGTATAAATTTACATTTTGCTTTCTGAGACTGCTGTACGATTCAATAGAAACCTGCTATTTCCCGTTTTGTGGCACAAGAGGTAGCAGCGCAACCTAAATAAATCCCAGCTGGGGCATAGCTCACCCTTTCTGTAAGACGTTTTTCCTCTTGATGAAGACAGGACAGCTTTTCTTTCCTAAGTGGCTATCAGCTCAGTTATGTCTCCCTGAGATTTCCTTGGTCACCTGATACCTCTCGGCTTGGTGGTTGGGATGGGAACTCTAGCTGGCTTTGTGTATCTTTAAGGTGTCTCTGTTTGATAATGCTTTACTTTTTTTTTAGTTTGAATGGTTTCATCATCTGTCTTGTCTTTTTTTCATGAGCAGGAGTGAGAAAATGGGCATGATTTTTAAATCCACTAGGAAACACAGTATTTATTATTCTTAGGGGCTACGTTAAGCATGAGACCCGCTCCTATCCCAATAGAAGAGCCAGAATGGAGACAGACGCCTCCCCCAGTCACAGCTACCTCTGGGACCTTCAGACTACGGCGAGGCAGTCGGTTCACGTGGAGAAAGGAGTGCCTGGCTGTTATGGAAAGGTATGTCACTTTGGGGTTACGGAGATGGGCATTTTAAAGCCAATACAATTATCCTTTTTCCTGCTCTGGTGAACACCAGCTTCATTTTCATGGATGTGCTTTAGCATCATGCAGGTTAATAACAGTGTAATCATTTGATTCTCAGTGATAGAGTAGGAGGAGCTATTTCACCCCTTTTAACGTTTAAAAAGATGTTATACTCCTCTGGACAGTATCTCGTTTTGTCTCGCCCCTAACACATCTTGTCCTGAGCGCAGTCTGAGAGCATTGGTGTTCAGCTCTTCCTTTGCTTTCCCCAAAACCTTTCCATCTAGCCTAATCCAGGCTCTGTCTCGGTGGGGGTCTGCACACTCTTTACATTCTACATTTCTCCTTTCCCCATTGACTGATTTATCCTCATAACGTATCATGTTATTTTAGAGTTGATATTGGCATTTCGGCGGCACTGTAATTGTTCAGGATGTAGAACTTTGCCTAACAAGCAGTAGATTCTGTGTCCAAAAAGTCTCTTACAACCCTTTTACATGAGCTGGGAACAGTACAGAGCAAAGTGGATCTTTCAAATACATATGCAGAGTGGCAGGTGATCATTAGAGCTCCCCGCTCTTCAGTCCTGCAGAGACGAAGCGCTCTCTGAGCCTGGTCCCCTGGCTGCCTATGCGCTTTGCCTTTCCCTCTGCTTACAGTAATGTCTTTTTTGTGGATAATATCGTATAATAGAAAAGGGCTAGTGAACTCGAGCATAGTTTAGGGATGAATGCTTGTTTCTGTTAAGGGCTAAACGGCTGGGAGGAGTTTTCTTCCCTCCGAGAGCGTGAGGAACCTCCCTGCCATGAAAGCACCAGATGACTCTGTGCTACATTCCTCTCTGGTTTGCAGCTCCTTTGAGTCCTTGGCCAGCAGATTTTTAGGATGTGCTTTTGCCCTTTCTGTAATGCTTCTCTTTCTTTCCTCTTGCTTGCATGAGGGTCTTTGGAAGTGATCAGGAACAGGAGAGTCTCCTTTTGCCTAAGCTAAGGCCGAAATACTGACGTCCCTCAGGAGCCCAAGCCTTTCTGCACGCGAGATGGACGTCCTTCTGGGTGGCCACAGGCCATCGCAGGGTCTTTGCAGGGCTTGGATCAGCAACTGAATGTTTGTGTCCGTATGCTGTCCTGGCACTGCACTGATGTTTTCAGCTTTGACTGAATGTTTCCCCAAAGAAAATAATGAAAAAGTTTGAAATCTGTTCTGCTTTGCTAGACCCAGCTAATGCGAAGTCCTGAACTCCGATAGTACAGGGGACTCCCTTTTCCAGGTGTCCCACTCCGCGCAGGCAGTACGATGCGCAGTACAGGGTCTTCAGCTCTTTAATGTGCTTCTGTGACTGTCCCGATTGCAGTGTGTAGAATGACAAAAATGCTGCAGCTCAGTGTACCTTCAGGACATTACCATCTCCTAATTAACCCTCTGTGTGTGAAATACTTACTTGCTCTGAAGTGGAATTAGAGCTCTGGGCGTGGGTGTTTTCCTTTTTGGTTTCTGTCCGGCCTAAAGTGCGGTAACGGCTATTATTTGCTGTTTGAATCAAGCCGGTGCCATAGGCTCCTTTGTGCTGGGTGCTGTGGGAGCACGGAGCAGGAGGAGGAAGCTAAGCCAGCAAGCGCTGCGCACCCCTCCCTCAGCTCCCTCCGAAAGCCAGGCTCTGCTGTGACGCTCTCAACGGGTCAGACAACCTGTGGCGGTTTGGTATGTGTCTGTTAGCAAGATGTGAGATTTGGGGTTGTGTAGGGCAAGAAGCAAATCGGTGTTGATGTTGGAAATCATCCAGTTGTGTGCGCAGGTACATAATCGCTTGATCTGATTTTTCGTTACCCTCTTTCCTCCTCTTTGTCATTCTTGGTTTTGTTTGCTGTGTCTTGTCTTGTGCTCTGTAAGGTCTTCGCTGGTGGGGTTTTTCTTCTTAATCTGCTGGGGAATGGAGGCTTCTGCCACGTTGCCTTAATCCTGGGTTTAATATTAGTATGCAAAGCTCTTGCTGGGTCACCGCAAGCACTGAAGTTCGCAGCCTTGTGTGTGGGTACTGGAAAGTATGGCTGAGGAGTTTTACTTGAGGCCAGGACACAGTAAACTCGAGCCGTGGTAAAAGTTTTGTATGACAATAAAACAACCCCATAAAGCAAGTTGGGAATACGGCTGTTTAACTGTTACACTTTAATAGGCCTAGTTGAGCTGTAAGGATGAGCTCTTTTATGTGACAGGTTTTGAAAGAGTGGGAGGAAAACACGCTCTTGGGAGCCCTAGGAAGAAGCTAACTAATTTCACTTACAAGTCCGGGCTCCAGCTCCGGGCTTGTCCGTAATATGACTCACAGCACCAGCCGGGATGAAGGTAACCAGACGCCGGCTGTCTGGCCCAAGCAGATCGGGTTCGCTCGATGCCATAGGGTCAGGAACAAGCATTTGGCCCGCTAAAATGGTGTTTGGCATTGCATGCGGTCTGGTGCTAATTTACATTTTCCTCTAAAGGATTAAGTTTTGGCTGTGGGTGGAGGTATCCTACTCAGTTCAATGGACTCTTTTCCTTAATTAAATGCGAGTGTCGTTGCGTTGTGTTTGTACGTCCTGCAGCATCCTGATGCGCTGTTGGTGTACGCAGGGATTTAGGCACCTGGTTTTGAGCTTTGCGTCTGGGAAGCTCGGTAAAGTGCGTGTTCATCTAGGCTTCTAGCTACTCGGCAATGAGGAACAGAGATCCAGAAGACAATTCCATCCCACTAATGCAACTCATGAGGGCTATATGCGCCTTTCTCTCTGGCTGCAAGAGAGGAGCCTTCTGCAGTTAGACCTAACGTTGGCGATTTCGTTAAATGCCTGAAGATAAGAGAGTTGAATCTAGACCTTAATGGAAACTCTTGTGTAGGTAATGCAGAGCTACTTCTGCCTATAAACTTCTGAAACGTTGCTGCAAAGCTGTAGAAACATCTTTTGGGTGAGAATCAAAGTCTTGGGCTGCTGTATCAGTTAATTGTGGTACGTGCTTTTGACTTGGATTCAGTTGGTAAGAAATGCACTCGCTAAAAGTCAGTGTGTCAGACCAGATGAGAGCACTTCAAGGAAAGAATATGAATTTGAGTGCAAAAATTAGAGAGATTTGCTTCTAGGAGCAGGGTCTCCCACCAAAAAGGCACAGCACTGGTCAGGATTTGGCCCGTGAACTGGATGAGAAGGGTGAGGGTTGAAGGGCTAGTTTCTCTTTTTTAAAAGATTTAAAACAACAAAAATGCCAGTGCAATTAATTATTATATTGGTGCCAACCTGATATAATTAAGATTATAGTTAGGGCCAGCACATATCCTTTAATGTCTGATGTACACAAGTGTCTGTATACAGGGTATGTGTATTAAAGAAACTAATTGGTTTATACTGGATTTCCCGAATGCTGCTTGCGGTTTCTGTAATTCAATTCTTCAGTCTTTACTGCTTTTTTGGAAATTCTCCCAGGGTAGTTTATTAGTTGCTAGGCTTAGATTTCGGACGATAGATTCAGGTCTCTTTCTCCCTCTCTCCTTTCTATTTTTTTTTTTTTTAAACATCTCTCCGAATATTTATGCTCTGAAGGTTAAGAGGAGCAATAGTTCCAGAAAGTAAAGTTCTATATTTAACTGCAGACTAGGTGTGGTTCAGACAACTGCAGTGCAAGCTCCCTCTCGCTGCTGTGCTAGTGATACCAACCTTGACCTGTTCTCTTCTTGAGCCTCCTGCTCGTGAAATGTGCTGAGTTTTGTGTGTAGTGATGTTGTCGTGTGGTTAACCCTCCTTTGGGAACAGCGCTAAGGCTGCAACAGTCCTTTTTGTGAAAACCCGAGGTTAAACTTGAAAGGCTGTTTCTGGTTCAGTTTCGTGTTCTGCTTATGCCTTATCCCAACAATAATATTTTTTCTTTTCTCTGCTTTACTTCTTCTTTTCAACCCCTCTCATTAGAACAACAAAATTGAAAATTCCCTTAGGGTTTTCTCTTTTTTAATGAAGCTGTGTTGTCTTGTCTGTCTCTTTCTTTCTTTTTGTTTTTTTTTAAGGGATTGGTGCTTCTCCTCTAATCATATGTTGGAGTTGAGGTTTATCTTCTTTTTCAGGCAAAAAAACCGTCTAAGATTGGCAGCAGAATCAATGACTATATACCCGTTTTAAGGCACTTTTATTGAGTGCCATTAAAGATTTGGGGGGGGGTGGGGGTGGGGTGAGTGTTGTTTTTTAAGCATATGCTTTATCCAAAGATTAAATTAAAATAACTGTAAATTCTGCTCTAAACAAAATGAATAATTCATCAGTTGAAAGTATTTCACTTTGTCTAGGGAGCAGGGACTTTACTT
The DNA here is from genome assembly GCA_003993805.1 of Himantopus leucocephalus. NCBI lineage: Eukaryota > Metazoa > Chordata > Aves > Charadriiformes > Recurvirostridae > Himantopus > Himantopus leucocephalus. The sequence continues at coordinate 115,221,817 of RSEF01000003.1, forward strand.
TCTGGTTGAGGGTTATTTGGTTTGATTTTATGGGTCTGGTTTTTTATTTTAACACTTGTCTGAGCTCTTGAAGCATCCTTTCGTAAAGATGCATTTAGATTACATAAGACTAGATGATATAGATACCTATAACCCCCGTTTCATAGATTGCAAAACAGAGTCAGGTGTTTCACTTGGCTTTGTGATCCAAGGCAACTTTATTCATAAGAGAAATGGGTTTAGATTTCCCAAGATACTGAGGGTATAGTTTCATGATATGGCTGAGCCGAATTAACAGTTTGTCACCATCTCATCCTTAGGTGTTATCCTGTCTCACCGCCCGTCTCAATTCCTCCTCCTCGGTTTCTCTGCTCCTGCCACCCTGCATTGTGCCAGATATGTTTCTTGTCGGATTGAAATACCAGCCAATTCAGCTTGCTTCAGAAAAAAAGAAATCCTTTTTATTTCCCCTGCATTTTATGGAATGGGTTCAGCTTGCTGTGCAATGAGGGTGTGCCAGAACTGGCCCAGGGGAAGTTTAACAAAAAGATACACAAATTTTCCACGGTGCTGTTTTGGTCTGCTTGCTTTTGTTCTGATTTTGTTTGGTTTGAGCTGGACGAGTTCCTGGTATGGTTTCAAGTGTGGTCACGCTGACAGTTGTGCTGGCGTTGTGGAAGAGGCGTCCTTTGATTTTTGCCAGGGAGCAGCAATGTATTACTGTGGCACCACTGCCAAACCGGTCTAACTTGACCAGGTTCTATTCTTTTTCCCCCTTTGAAGTGGACCCAAGTTGGCAAGAAAACTCATCTCCGTGCCAAAACCAGTCCCTGTTGCATTTCCATCAGCTGCATGCTTACGCTGCAGAAGATGTAGCATCACTTACCCTCCTGAAGAAGCACCTTCTGCAGTGGTCCCAGCCAGCCAGTGCCGGGCTGGGCCAGCGGAGCCCTGTGCATGGTTCTGGCCCTGAGCGGTATCAGTCCTGACATGCGTTATTAGAAATTCTTCCGATTGTGAGAGCGCTATTACTGCAGCTCTCCTGAGCGCTGGGGCTTCCACGGCTTCCCTGGGGAAAATGAGAGCTCTATTAGCTCCTGAAATTCAGTTAGGAAATTTTCTTAGTTAATTTCATCCCATTACTCTTAGTTATGTCTTCTAGCAGAACCTTAATACCGGCCCCATAGGGGATCTAAGTTTCCTGTGCAAGGCTTTGGAGGAGATTTAAGTTTTGGATTCATTGCGTTTCTCCCTTTTCAAGCTGACAACAGAGCAGGAAGTAATGTCTTTCAGCCTCTTCCATTAGGCTGGTACGTTGTTAGAAACAGAACATCAGTTTCTCATCAATATAACGATGTCCACCGGTTGGCTCGGGAATGCTGCTCGTCTTCCTCGGGTTTGTTTCGCAGGCTGCTAGGAAGTGAGGAGTGCTGAGAGTTATGCACCGCTGTCCCTACGACCCTCAGATATCATTGAACCTTTCGGTGACTCACCGTTCTCAACTGTAAAATATCTACTACCTGCTTGGGAGACTGAGCCAAACCGAGAAAGGATGAGCCAGATGCTAAAAGCCTGTAACTCTTGGGTTACCACGGAAGGTTTGCGTCAGGCATTAGGAAAAACTTTCTAACTTTAGGGATGGTTGAACACTAAGCACGTTATCTACGGAAATCATGGAACATTTCTCAGGAGCAAATTAACCAAAATCTGTCAGGGTGGTTCTGATATACTTGATCTTAGTGCAGAGGGAAACATCAGGGGACTCCTTTACGTTACTTTCCAGCTCCTTCTGTTCTATCACAAGGTGTTTGTTAGTCAGCAACTTGCAGTGGGAGGTTCAACTTCATTAAGCCCTTTGAGATGTCGGAAGGGAGTGGTTTTTTAGGATCTTTGTTTGCTGTTCGTGCTTGTGAAGCGCTTTGAGATCTGCGAGTGCAGGCACTTTGCAAAGGCATTCGGTAAAGTTCACTTCACAATTTAGACACAGGCAAGGTCTTTTTATTGTCTGGAAGTTCAAATGGTTTGGCTCAGGGTCATTGCTGTATGTCTTCATAAAATGCAAGAACAGCCATTTTATGCTTGCCACACGGTATCTTTCTTATTTTGCATTAGATCAAGCTCTGTTCCCTCTTAGACATGCATAATATGCAAGCTTCCTATTCTAATCAGCTGTAAGCAAATCCCGGTTGTTTGGCAGATTGCATGCAGTAAAATATAATGCTGGGATGTCTGTCCAGAGTACTCGCCGAACTCTGGTCTCTTGAAAGATCCAGCACCTAATGAGTTATTTTTTCTTTTTCAGGGAGCTCAGGTGCTTTTTGTACCTTTGTGTTCTCTCTCTCTCTCTTTTTTTTTTTTTTAAATAATAAAAAACCAGATCTGTGGGAGGGGCAACTCTTTGCAGCAGACTCCACATAAAATTTTTGTATCTGCCAAGGTCAAAATAACTGAAATCAACATTTGCAAAAGGAGCCTTGTCAATCTGACCTGCAACAGCACTCTCTGGTGCAATAAAGCCACACTTTAAGAATGGGAACTTTTCTTTAGTCCAGATACACTCCTGCATTTCTCCAGGACCAGTGGAGATACGTCAGCAGTGTCCCTGCTCATGAAGGTGAGAAGCAGGATCTCATCCTGAGTCTTCTCATAGCGTCAAAGCAATTGTCATATATACAGGGTTGGAAATCTCCGTGAGTGCCCAGATGCTTTCAGTGAAGATGTAAAAAGGCATGGTTGGTGCTTACTGTGCAGCCTAATGTAATTTTTGCTGGCTCCAGTGGCACTAGGGTATGGGAGGATCTGTAAGTGCAGGTTTACCTCTTAACATCTCGTTTGCTTTTAAGAACATCTGCTGGCTCCTTCTGGGGTGATCCAACTCACAGACCCCATACTTCGGAGCGTATCCCTGAAAGCTTACATGTGCGACATCCAGCTGCCCTGCTTGCCCGTGCAGTGATTTCATGTGAGCATCCCCGGCGTGTGAAGCTGTGTCGGGGCATTGCATAAGGAGAGGAGGTACAGAGGCAACCTTGATTCAACCCAAGTTCCTACTAGGAAAATGTGAGTGTGATACAGCAGGTCTGAAGAGCACTGTGGTTGCTGCATATCTGCCTAGGTCAGCCTTGTTTAAGAGCAGTCGTTTTGTCCCTGGGTGGCTTTTCCAGCTCCATCTTTGGTCCCTGGCACAAGGGCTGACTTTGCGATGTGTGCCGGTACCGCACCGGCACTGCGCAGTTCTGGCAGGTGACTGAGGCTTTGAGGCTGGGCAATAACCCAGGTGGTGTTTGTCGTTCTTTCTACCTATCCTCTCCAGTCGGTGACAAGTTCACACATGGCCAGCAACCATGTGCTTGTGGACAAAAGATCTTATCTCCCACCCTGTATTTTTTTTAAATCCTGCTATTGCATCTGTGGGAATTCTTACTATTCACATAAATATGTAATTCTTTCTAAATCATAGAATGGTGTAGGTTGGAAGGGACCTTGAAGATCATC
>RSEF01000003.1:115225390-115272450 GCA_003993805.1 Himantopus leucocephalus
TAGCAGAGGTGCTCCAGCCCTCGCAGCATCTTTGTGGCCTCCTTTGGACCCGCTCCAACACGTCCGTGTCCAACGAATCCTGCTAAGGTCTTCAGGGTACTTTGGGAGAACTAATTATACCTAGTTTCATTTTGTATGCTAAAATGTATTAAAAAAGTTGGAGGTCCCTTTTGCTTGAGTATCATGAGAAAGAATAAGAAAGAACGTTGCGTTTACCTCCCTGTGATCATTCATCGTGGATGCTGCTATCTGTGTGCTGCTTATTTATCTCCTCTCTGAACTAAACAGTGCTTTTCTTATCTCTTCTTGGACAGCAAGTCTTCCCTTGCCTCTAACATTCATTGTCGCTCTTCTCTGGACCTTTTCTTTTTCTACATTCGATTTTAAGTGACCCAGGGTAGGTGAGTAGGGACAGGAGCAGAACTAATCACCGTATTTCCAGGGTGAATATTCCAGCTTCTACAGGCAGCTGAATCCGGTTCCTATTGTTCTTCGACCTCCAGCCTAACATCTGGTTTTTGCTGATCACTTTTGTGTATTGATTGAGAGTATGTTTTCTTTGAGTAGTCCACAATGACATGTGTGTCTCTTTCCTGAACGGTTACAACTAATGTAGAACCAGTCACGTACGTGCGCAGTTTGAATTCGTTTTTTTCCGTGTGCATTACCCTGCTTTTTGCAGAGATAACAAATGGAAGTTCAGTCATGGGAGCGTTGAGATATTGTTGAAATTCACAGCAATTATCTGCTTTATTTGTATCCAATATAAATAATTCACTTTCCAGAACATTATTTAATGTAACTGTTGACGCCAATCATTTTAGGTCACAACTTCTCCGAGCCAAGGGCTCGTATTCTCTTCCAACGCGGAGCCCGGGGCAGTGGGCTCTCTGCAGTCCTGCTGAGACCCAGATGCTGCTGCTCTAATGACCCTGTAGAAGTACAAGTCTCTGTGACCTTTCTTCTATGCCCACACTAGACTTGCTGTAATCCTTCTTGTATTCTTCTCCCTACGACTCTTCTGTTTAAAGTACGCAGAACTGAACAGTAACAAAAAGCTCATATTAATTAGCTACATCGTTATTTTCTTGCCTGTTAACGTGATTTCAGGGGGGCAGGGAAAGTCGTGGCAGAGCTGTCGCAGAAACTGTGCGAACTGGCACGTTCAGTCCACATCTTGCGTAGCCGTTTTATAATGACAATTCACTGTAGGCTGTCTGCGACCAAATTTCTTGATGGTATTACAGCCCGTGGAAAGGGGAAGTGTCTTTGGACGCGCTCTGGTGCAGGTGTATAACAGGTACGCTCTTCTGTCTCTGTGTCTGTGCAGCCGGAGCTTGAGACAGCGCTGGGGAGTGTCCTCACTCTTCGGGAGCGGAATCCTGGGGAGTTTAGCGGATAAGACAGTGGCGAACGGCTCCCTGGGCAATGACTAGCACAAGTGACGATAAAGCCATGATCATTCCCCCTTTGGCTCTTTTTCAGCCTGCTTAAAGTCCTAAGAAAGAATGAGACAGCCCTGACCTGCCAAGGAGGGTCGTTCCAGGTCCAAGTTCAGCTAAAAGGGATAGTGATGGCTCACAGGGAGATTACCTGACCTGGATGTCATATTATCCATGGAATAAACCCACTTAAGTGAATTACAAAATTAACTTCTTGAGTGATCTGGAAAGCGTTCGGAAGGAATTAGTAGTCAGGTTGGCACCTTGTCACCTCTTGCTTTGATGCAGCCAGCCGTCGGCACGGGGTGTCCGTGAGCACCAGCCAGCTCACGGCGCTGCTGGATTTACCCCTTTCTGGTTTCTAGGAGCGTGCGAAGTCTTCCTGCCGACTCTTACTGCAACGAAGCCCTGAACAGAGTCCAAACCTACCTCGGTGAAAGGAAGTTCTCTGCCGTCTAGTAACAGATGTGAAGTCTTTATACAAGTAATAAACAGAGTAATTACAAGGAGAAGTGAGGGAGCAAAATTCCTAAGTAAAACTCTTAAGTATGTTGCATCGTGTATTTATGGGCTCTCGGTCAGGCTGTGCAGCGCGTTAAACAGACTAAAAAGAATGATTTATCAGAGAACCATATGGGCTTTAACCACAAAAGTCACTACCCCATCCTAGGTTCTTTTTTATCTTTTTTTGTAGTCCAGGACAGCACAATTGACCTTTTTTTTTTTTTTTNTTGATTTTCCTTTGGAACATGCATAAGTTTAAATTTGTTTAGAATTCTGTGTTGTTTGTGAGGAACTCTGTCAACAGAATAGAAGACGTGGACCTGTTCCAAAGAGCTTTTTTAATAAGATTTCCTTATAAAGAAAAAAGAATGAGAAAATAAGGTACATAAGTGCAAAACATATAGAAAAAAATCATCTGATTTGTTGCTTATTATGTACATAGGCTGGCGCTCTTTCGGTTTCTAAATGCTCCTTAAGCACAGGAGCGTTGGAATGGGACTTCCAGTTTCACGTCCATCTTCTCTTTTTGCAGTCAACCTTTATTATATCCTTTTCAGAAGCTGATTGAATTCTCTCTCTCAGAAGCAGGTATAGCCAAGGGTACAGAAGCCCGTTGGGAGCTGGCTGCCCAGCAGGCGGCTCTTGTTTCGGCAGTTAGAAATCTAAGGTCCCGAGATGGTTTGTGACCATCCATCTTGGATCAATATCATCATTTAACTAAAATAAATCCTTACTTCCATCTCTTGTCTCCAGTGTTGGTCCCCTTCACGTATGTATGGCAAACCATATCCTCGTCTCAGCCTTGAGGTTTGCTCAGGTGAAATGTGCAGTATCTCTTGCAAGACAGGCTTTCCGTTCCTCTGTCACCTTATGATCGCTCTCTCAGCTGTCCAGTTCTAAATTCATCTTTGTTGAGTGTGGGAGACCAGGTAAGGTCTTGTGCAAATGTTTTAATGCTTTTCTTTCTGGATTGGAAGCAGCTGACATCCTCAGCTCGGGCAGGCTTTGCCTTTTTGGTGGTTTGTGTCTCTTGGTCATAGTGACTTAACAGAAAACGATCTTTCCAGCGGATGCTCTTTTTGTGTATGTGAGAAGTCGTTGTCGTTCCCAAAGTGTCTGACCTTGCATACTGCGCTGTTAAATTTCTTATTAGTTCTTGCCCTTAGGATTGTCTATTACTTTTTATGGTACTCCGATTCCCTGTATTGACATGGCTTCTGACTTCGTCATCGGCAGATTTCATTACCATGTTCAGGCTTTGTGTCAAGATCTTTAAGTGTTTTCGTTCTTAAGATACTCCAAAGATGATACTTGAGGAACATCACTGATAGCTGTTTTCCAAGCCATTATTTTAAACTTTCAGCCCAGTTCTTACTTGTATGTTTCCTTTCTACCATGTGTCACAATTATACTAATCTTTGCCTTTTCCAAAATTATGACTAATTTCCCATTTGTGACTGCATCAAATGCTTTACTGAAGTCCAAAAATGATAAGAATAATTTATTTTTCTAGACATAGGACATATAGTCAACAACTCCTCAGTTGCTTTTAGAGCATTACTACCAGTACTGTTTAAGTCACGCCTGCTGAAGAGCCTGTCCCCAGGGAACTCGGCTGTTGTGAGCTAGTGGCAATGACATTTAAGAGGAAGCACGTGGCAAAAAACATGGCTCGGGAGAGGGAGCACAGATCCGGGAGTAAGGAGCTGTGGATTGACTCTGCGGCTGGTTTCTTGTGTCTGTATCTCTTAACGTTGCTGTTCTTCCACCTGTAAATTCTTCTAATAATATTAAAGAACACAACTTCAGACTACTTTCAAGGGGTTTATCCTCTGGTTATAGAAAATACTCTTGAAACACAAAGCATGATGGGTGTTTTTAATGAAGTAATACTTTTGAGTCTTTGGAGCTTATTATTTCCAAGATAACTAGTCACAATCCTATAGGCAAAAAAAAATTATAAAAAGTTGGATAATAAACTCAGCTATTCCCTTTCCCCATGGATGGTGAATAGTCATCGAATAATCCCTAGCAAATAAATTAAAAGGTGTTGCTGCTGCCAGACTTGAAGCAGTGCTCTTCAAGGATTCACAAAGCTACCTCATTGCTTAAAACTTCCCTTAAACCACCTTCTTTGCTATGATGTCTGCGGAGAACCCAGTGAAACTGGTCTTGGCACCATAGTAGCTTAATCAACTAGCACACTGCCCTACGTTCATGCATTATTTCTTGTTCTCATTTGCTTATAGCCGTCTGTTGCATTGTATTTAGGTTGCAAGGCAGAGAATAGATTGATATTAAAAAAAATAAATAACTTTTTCTGCTTTGTGTCAGTACAGCCCTTAATACGATAAGAGTTGTGGTCCAGATGGTGAAGGTACCAGGCACTGGGAAAAATGTATGTACTGAGCACCAAATCGGAAGCTTTGATCCTGAGCCTCTTGACTTTAGGCGCTGGATATCCTGCAAGAATTGGCCTTATCTTGTCTTTTGAATCCTGTAGGATCCTTTCATTAGTTTAATTGGGTTTTATTTTCTGAAAATGCAGCGGCAGTGGTTCCTGTCTATGCGCTTCTAAGCTGAGCTGACCTGAGTCCGGTCCAATACGGGAAACTTAAGATAAAAACTTGCAGATCTTTGAGGGGAAATGCTAGTGATTATGTTGGAAGTTGTCAGCTCATGCTAAGCTTTATTACAAATCTCACGGTTGGTATTTTTCCTCTCCTGGAGGCTTAGGACGAAGTGAGACTTCAAGCTTCACAGCCAGAAGGACTATAATATTTTGAAAAACGTGACCTTACTGAGGCTAAACTGCTAACAACTTGAGGGACCTTGCTGCTTCCACTTGACATTCTGTACATACATTTTTTGTGATCTAGTGCTGAACTTCCCATTAAAGCACAATTTTGAAGCAAGGATAGGCCATTCTTCTAGAAATACCTTACTTTAGATGAGCCGAAAACTGAGTTCTGCCTCTGATGAGTTTAATATTTTCTTCAAGAGAGCAGAGAATGGTGTTTTGGGTTGAGTAATGTAAAATCCAAGTCTTCGATTTTGCTATTTATTTGTGTTGCCATACAAAGCCTTGGAATCCTCTGTTGTCTTGCGAGTACTCTCGCTAATAACCACAGTGCTGATTACAGTACGTCTCGCTGCGAAGGTGAGTCACCAAGCAGGAAAACAGCCCTTACGAGTGGGTGGGCTCTTACGGATTTCTGCAGGGTCTCATCGCTTCTTGGAAATGTTTCATCCACGGGCTGACCCTGCCTTAGCTGTGCTTGCTTTGGGAGAACTACGTAATCCAGAGCACGTAACTTCAATAACTCTTCCCCTTTACAAAGTTAAAAAGATGTAGATGAGATGTTTGTTTCACGGTTGTCTTCATAAAGGTCTTGTTTATCAGTTGGTTAAGCCCAGAGGATTTAATGCACGTAAAAATCCCTGTAGTTTGTAGGTCGCAACTTAAATGTTGCAAGTAAATAAAGGAGAACAAGAGATACTATTATTCATGCTTAGATGCCTTGTTAGGAAGAGCTTTGAAGGTGCTGTATGCTCACACCAACCGGTTGTTGAAATATTACAGAAATATTCTCAGTTTATCATGTCTTGATGAAGTAGTTACTTGCTGGCTTAAAAAAAAAAATCCCATCTTTTTTTTTTTTCCCCCCCCTTTTATTTCATGAACAATTTAGTTAACTACGTTGGTTTTGGGAGTCTGCGATACCATTAAGTTTAAGGCTAGTCATAAAATTTTAGCCGTTGTCTTCTGTCAGTGTCTTCAAGGTGCCTCAAGCAGAAAGTACCTGTGTGTTTGCAATGGCTAAAAACTCCAAATCTTTCCATTCGGAAGAGAGCTGTTGTGTAATTTCAAAAATACTGTTATCACCAAATCCAATTACAAGGAAGAGTAAATCGCCACCTCCGATGTCTTAACTATTCTTTTTTTAATTGTTAATTATCTCAGCAGTGGGGTGCTACAGATTAGGAGGCATAGATTATCTTTTGCAAGTATGAGGCTTTCAGAGCTATTATCAATTAATTCTGTTTTTAAACAATTTTTGGGATAATATTAATAGCTTGATAGGATTGTGGTGGTGCTTGAGACCCCTGTCAAAATACTGAGAAAATGATTTTTAAAAAATTAGAAACTTGATGATGTTATAGTAGCTTTGAAGGTCATATGGTTTTATGCACTCCGGTGCAAGGTGTATTTTTGGCATTTTAATCTACATTGCAGAGTAGATTCCTGCTAAGAAACATCAGTAAAATGACGGTCTCGGAGTTTAGGCGCTGATTTGTAAAACCAGAATAGGGTGTCGGCTCTATTATAGGAGTTTTTTAGTGTGTACTGAAAGGACTATACAATTTACGTACACAAACACGTACTGACATGTGAAATAATTACAATTTATTCATGTCTGGTGCTTTAAGTGATCTAGTCCTGTTGAGATTTCTCCTCCGGGTTTGCACTTTCCATGAAAAGAAGCACAAGAATGAAAGAAGCACAAGAAGCACAGGGGTCTGGAGCACATGTCCTGTGAGGAGTGGCTGAGGGAACGGGGGTTGTTCAGCCTGGAGAAGAGGAGGCTCAGCGGAGACCTTATTGCTCTCCACAACTACCTGAAAGGAGGTTGCAGAGAGGTGGGAGTCGACCTGTTCTGTCAAGTAACAGGTGATAGAACAAGAGGAAACGGATTCAAGTTGCGCCAAGGGAAGTTTAGATTGGATATTAGGAAGAATTTCTGTACTGAAAGGGTCATCAGGCGTTGGAACGCGTTACCCAGGGCAGCGGTGGAGTCCCCATCCCTGGAGGTATTTAAGGGTCGTGTAGATGTAGTGCTCAGGGACATGGTTTAGTGGTGGGCTTGTCAGCCTTGGGTTAATGATTGGAGCAGATGATCTTACAGGTCTGTTCCAGTCTCGGAGATTCTGTGAACCATCTCTTACAGTGACGTTACTCTTACAGACTTAAAAATTGTTCTCTGCTTAGAGTATGGCAATACCCTGGGGTTGAAAGCGCAAGCTAGGAATGAGGTGCAGATTTTTAAAGAGTGACGATTCTTACAGTTTGGTTCCAAAGCTTATTCAAAGTTATGATAGATTCTACATTGGATAAAATCCCAAATTTTTATGTTGGGACTGGATATCTCTGTAGGTCGAACAGAAGATCTGGGCTTAATGCCAGAGTTGCTGAGAAACCTCTGCTCGGTGCTGTAGAAGAGGTCAAGCTAGAGTCCCGCGGTGGTTTCTCCCATCCGTTAAATCCATAGACCTATTAAAGCCCCTAGCTAAATGATAGTGCTGTAGGGAGAGCAGTGGAGAGCCATAGCAGTGGTGTTCATCAGTGTTTTTTTCTGGGTTTGGAATTTTTTAAAAAATTTGTCTTTTGCCTGGATGGAAGGTCCAGTTGAGCTGATGCTGCAGGAATGCCTGGAGTCGCATCCGGAGAGCTGCGGTGCTCATCCGCGGCTGATCTCAAGTGCACAGTGCCTCACCAGATGCTTCATGTAGCCACTAAACCGGTGGGTTATGTTTTGCAGTCCTGGGGGAAAGAGAAGGTGGTGTCTTCAGGGTAATTCTCGGCTGCATCAGAGTTTTATCTGTGGAGAAGATATCTTTGAGCTTTAATTTGTTGTCTAGAATAGAAATGACTTTACTATATATTGTGGGGTGAACTGCTTAGTTGACATGCATGCCGTTGTTACAGAATCTGTAGAAATATCAGTAGATAAAATGGATGGTGTCATCTGTTGACCTCGCTGAAAATGGCATTAGTGATATTCTTGGCCAGTATTTACTGGGAAATAAACTAGTCATTACACTTTCTGATGAGATTATGCTTTGAATGTCACTTCTCTGACAGTCTGTCTCATGCCACGCAGAGATAAGATCTCAGGCGCAGATGACAGACTAACTTCAGAAATATTTCCATTGACTTGACAGCCTGGATAATAGTTCTGTTAAAAGCCACAAAGACTGAAACAATGACCTCTTGCCACTGGGTGATACTACGTTGATAAATACACTAATGAGAGATAAAGTAAGTAACCATATTCGAGTGTTTTATGTAACTTGTCAGTGGAAAGCAGAGGTACCGTTCGAAGGGAAATTAGATAGGGAGCTGAAATTACAGGCAGTCTTATCGAAGACAAAAGAGCAGCTTGCACTCTCGTGTATTTTGAGACACCAGAGGGTTTGGCAGGGAGCTCGGTCCCTGGTGGCAGCAAGATCTTCTGTTCATCAACAGGGGTCAGATGGGAGCTGGGGAAAATGGGCAGTTCTGGGTATTTTTTTCCATGCGTCCCTGGGCCAGTCGCCGAGCCCATCGCTCAGGCTTTGCTTTTAGCATCGGTTGAAGAGGATGTGTGCGAGCTGCCATGGAAGGAACCGGTCCCAGCTGCGTGTTTCAGCCGTCTCCTGCCCGCCTCCCTTGGCTGCACAACCACTGCTCTTGGCACGTGTGGAAAGCTGGACCAGAGAAGCAGTCGGGCAAAAAACCTTCCCGCAAAAAGGGAATGAAGGAGAGGACCGGACCATTCCTTTCGGTCTGTTTAAATTGCGTTAAGCTGGACTGCAGCCTGAGTCTCGGGGAGGGTGGTCTTTGGTGGAGGAGTCAGGGCCCTGGCGGGTTTCACTCGCAGGTGCTTCCCGCAGCGATGCAAGTGGGGACCCGGAGACACAAACACAAAGCTAAATGAGGGAGCGAACTTGCAGCACGTCTGCTGTTCTTCAATAAATATCCATCTGCGTATTCTTCCCTCCCGTTAATTGCAAGGTAAATTATCCTTCTTTCAGTGAGGTTGCCCTGATGTACGCATACCTGAATTACCTCACCTCGAGCGTGTGTAATTCTGCTGTAACAGCTGCCCCGCGGTGAATTGTTACCCTGCAACACATTTGAGCCTCTCTGCTTTGAATCACTTCCACGCTCTGAAGCTTTAACCGTTATGCCACGCTGTAAACTAAGCCTTTCCCCAACCTGGGGTCTTCTGGGCGGTGCTGGGGTTTTATCAGTTTGTGTCTGACATCCAGCCCTATAAAGAAGCACCGAACCTGGCCGTCCTTCCGCTGCTCCGTACCTGGGGTCCCTTCAAACACCTCCCTGGCAGCTGCAAAGCTGATAGGAAGCAACAAAACTTCCACTGTGGATTATCAGGAACGCTACCGAGGCATTGCTTAATGCGTCTGATATCTAAGCCTGGATAACAGAAGCCGTACAGCCGAGAAAAAAAAAAAAAAAAAAAGATTGGCAGCTATTGCAGGAATTCAGATAGGGGCACCTTGGTAAAGAGTGGGGGGGAATGCGTTTACTTCCATTACGGAGCCCGGGGCTGAGATGGATTCTCTCTCCGTCATTGTCCTAAGCACATTATCCCTGAAAGAAAGAGGGTTTCTCTGAATCTGCAATTTTTCTAGGCTTCAGTGTTATTGAAATGAAACCGCTTCAAGGATATCTACATTCTTTACCATCATATGGATTCTCATCTCATGTAAATTATTTGGCCACTTTTCATTTTAATCCTCCACTGTCATTTTCTACAAAAGCGATCGTTTGGTTTCTTCATTGAAGGTATTCAGCTGACAGCTGCCCTTTGTCTAGAAAGCAGTGTGCCTTTGCAGGATTTACTTGCGACTGCTCTTTTTCTTTTTTCTTTTTTTTTTCCCCTTTAAGTTCATATTGCTTCATATTTTTCATCTGTAGTTTTCAGGAACTTTTCAGACTGTGAACAGGCTGTGGTTTGTCACAAGAAGAAGAGAAGAGAAATTCAGACATCGGGCGTTGATTCCCTGTCCCTTAGCAAGGGTATACCTGACAGATAAGTAACAAAACTTGGAGGCAGATTAATTCATTTCCTGCTTGCACGAAGAACCATAGTCAAAAAATTCACGATGTGTTGACAACTTCTACTTGAGCAAACCAAACCAGTCAATGATGAAGTATTCCATTTTTTGCCATGGCGTCCCTATCTTGAAAACTCAGTTATTCTCACCTGCTTTCCAGGAACGTTGGGAGGCTTTAAATGCTGTGCTTTGTGTCATGGTATATCACCAACAAGTCCCATTAAGACCTTGAAATAAGCGATGGGAACAAAATATGAATGTGTTGGTAGAGCGTGTATGGAGGCTGAGGATGAAAATCAGCCCTTAGGGCTGAGGTTGTGTGGTTTTGGTTACCTGTAGCCATGCCACCTTTTTCTTTGCGATCGAAAACTCCCAAGCGTGATCTCTTCTCCGACGAAACCAGCGCACAGTCTGTGTCAGAGCTTCAAAGCACAGCCTGGTGATGGAGAGGAATATTCCCAGGAGAAGTTGAGGAGAAGATACGGTTTTGGGGAGCGTGAGTTGAGGGTTGGACAAGCTCACAGGCAGCTTGAACGTATGGGGGAAGGAGGAGACACGTCACTAGTGTGGATAAGGAATAAGCCAGCAGGTGGAAGGAGAGGCAGGTACTAAAATTACTGTGCCAACTGCAGAAACCGAATTTAACTACTCGGGCAGTTCCCTTCCAGCTCCCCTCTGGCACCCGCTTAGCTTTGTGATCTCCATGAAAATGTCTTACTTACCAGGAGAGCTGCCTGAAAATTTCACAAATTTTTGGTGTTTTTTCATGAAACGGGGTTTCAGGATGAAAAGAGTTTCAGATTTTCAAGTGGGAATCACTTTTCTCGTAGAAACTTTCAGACATTTACAGTAAAAGATAAGTTTGTATTTGAATTTCAAGATGTTTCAGAATGATGAAAAATTTTGATCCAATCAAATGAAAAAGTTTACAGCTTACTCAGTTGTAAAATGTGTTAAGGTAAGAATTACTGTTTCAGCGGTGAGTTTTTTCTAAATCACAAAAATGATTGGACTACACACAGAAAACTTCCCTGTTCGCCAGAAGAGGTGTCTCGTTTATTGTCCAGTCCTGGAAGTTTGCGCCATCACAGGGAGATTTCCTGCTATCCTCGAGAATTGTCAACTTGAGCCTAAGTTTTGTTGTTGTTAGAAACTGAGCTCTTTTGTTTGAGCCAGCAAAAGCGTATGGCAGTGGGCGGTGTCCTAAAAGGGTGGTATTTAGTTACGTGCCAAGAGGAGGATCACTAGTAGCTCTTATGTTGTTATTTCTTCAGGAATTGGGGTCTCAGTGTCTTGCATCAGCATAAGAATGAGCAGCTTAAGTATTCACTGTTTCTTAATTTTATATCTTACATAAAGTTAGTCGTCATCTAGCAGTTTTGTGACCACACATGATCTAGATCCATAATATCGCATGAATTCAGGGTTTCACCTCCTGGTTTTAGTACATCACCATGTCAGGTTTTCTAATTTTACGTTTGTTTTTTTTTCCATGGTGTTTGTTCTTGACTTTTGACAAGTATCTATTAAAAAAAAAATAATGTTCAGCAAAGGGAGTCCATAAAATAGCTGTTACGGCTACCAAAATTCGCTGGCTTAATTTTTGTACGCGTAGTGATGACCTGGATTCCTGACTAGGACTCCAAGCCATAGGATACATTCATGTAAACATTAGTACAGCAGTTTTCAGCTGGGATGTCTTGAGTTTCCTTTATCTCATGGCACTTAAAAGAGTTCTTGCCTCTGGGCAGAGCGCGGAGTGCTCTGTTTTGTAGGTGGGAGAGCTGAGAGACGGTCGTGAGGCAGTTGGACTGCGACCCTGAGTTTCTGCTTCCATCACTAACTACTAGAAAAAGCATTTTCTTGCCTGCTTTCCAAACTCTCCGTTCGCCAAAAAATCTTTATGCAGAACACGACCCCTTTGAACAGGAATTTGCAAGTTAAGATAGATGCATGTATCACTTAAAATTATAGGATAATAGAAAGGATGGTACGTCTGGAAGAGCACAGAATATATTTTAAGAAATGCCGTCCCCAGAGACTGGGGGTACTGCTGAAAGCAGGGGCGGGGGGAAGAAAACCTCTTGCTGGTAATTCAGGGAGCGTTCCTGCTGGTGCCAGTGCCGGAGTTGACAGTGCCACGTATTTGAAGCTTCCCACAAAGTGAGAGTAAACAAGTGTCCTCCTCTTCGGGTCTAATAGCAAATATCTTGGCTGTTTTTCCGAGTAGGATCAAGCCTAGCGGGAACTGCAGTTCAGGGCAGTCTCTCTGGATTTACTTCCTAGGAGCAACTCAGAGGTGCAGGAAAGAAGTAGTGGATGTTTACATGTAAATGTGATTGCCTCCAAAGCCCAGATAGACGTAGTCTGCCCTTCACGGCGTGAAGATGGAGCTGTTCCTGTGGTTCCGCTTGCTCTCTAAGCTCGCAAATCAAGTGGAAGTACATTAGCAGTGCGACTAGCTGCGCTCGCGTGCGATTCCTCTTGGTCAATGAAGCAGCAGCTTCAAAATGGGACTCCGTTTGTGGGCACAGCCGCAGCTGTAAATAGCACCGGGAACAATGGGATGGAGAAGTAGTACCTAAAATTCAAACTGAATGTTCAAAATAGGTGTTTGCAGTGAATTGAAATAATCTGGAAGTGAAATAGTGAGAGAGATCTGCGTTAGTACCACTAACTAGAGAAGGTCGGACAGAAAGAGTTGCTGTCGGGATCAGAATCCAGGTTTCCATAGAAAGTAAATGTGCAGGGGACGATCCACCGGAGGAAGAAGTATCACCATGGAAAACAATAATTGCCTAAATATGCCTGAATCTCCTACTACCAAATGATCTACAAGTAGAGGAAACATCTTATTTTCAAATACGGAACAGCTGTCCAAGAGCTGAACCTGCTGCTGATCAAAGTTGATCAAAGAAATCTTAGGATTATATATTACAAACAAGCTACAGAAAAAAATGTAGTAGTCCCTGCTTACGGCACGCTTATCAGAGTGCATTGAAGTAAACAGGACTTTTTGTTGTTTTTAATGCAAATCTGATAAGCTCTGTAGAATGTAAATCAGTTCATTAAAATTTGTAAAGCACTTATATGAAGTAAAAGAGAAAACAGTTTAACTTTTATAGGATGTTTACTGCATATAAAGTACAATAAAATCACAATTATTCAGAAAAAAATACTCTTAAAATATACTATACTCAATATGTTGTTCTGGGGAATGTTTAAAATTTTTAAATTGTGATCTAAAAAAACCCCAAACTAGTCTGACTCTAGAAATCTTCCTGTATTACTGTGTAATTGTGTCTGTACAATCTTCATACCAGATCTGTCTAAAATACACAATATTTGTGTGTGTGTGTGCGTTCTATATATACAGGTATGTATATATGTGTGTATATATTGACCCAGGGATCCAAATAAATATTGAACAGCTCCTTCATTTGTATGACTCTGCCTAAGCTTGGGGTTACGTCAGGGAAAAAAAAAGTAAATGATAATAAAAAAAGGCAGAAGCGCAGCCTGTGACGTCTTCTGACACGGTGCTTCGCTTGAGAGTCTTAACTCTGATGTTTATGGTATTGCCTACTTTGTTGTATCTCCTAGTACAATATTCCGAGTGCTGACGTGACACTGCAAATGCTGAGATGATACTCATTTATCTGAGGCGTTTGGGAAGTTTTATCCGCTCTATGTGGATGTGAGCGCGTGCCAGTATTACCTTACGCATGTACAGATTTACATGACATTTACTGCCTCTGTGTTACCTCTGTAAGAGTGATGCATAAACCCGTAGTTGACGCCTTTTAGTGAAGCTGCTTTGGAGCGTTCATGCTCTGATTTCTGAAAAAAAACTTCTTTTTTTTTTTTTTCCCTCCCCTTGCAGTTACTTCAATGAGAATCAGTATCCAGATGAGGCAAAGAGAGAAGAAATTGCAAACGCCTGTAACGCAGTTATACAAAAGCCAGGTGAGGAGCTGATCGCGGTGTCCTTTCCAAAGGCAACTGCAATTAGATTTCAACATCTCCCGCTAAATTCCGCAAATCTCATTTTATGGCTATTACTAACAAATGTAGTGCTCTCCACTAGCAGTGGGTTTCTTCTTGAGCGTTCTGTAACTCGTGTTGTTCGGAGCTGCCGTACTTGGATGAACGTGACGGTCAATGCAGTTTTCAAACCTAAAAGCCCGTGTCTGCAACTTAAATTCCCACCATTGGAGATGCGAAGTACAAGTGGTGCATCTGAACGTTCCATCTATACAGCTTTGTAAATGGCATTGCTAAGACAATAAACACGGCGGAAAGGCTTTCGTTCTTCACGTTCTGTTATTTCAGAGCACTTACTACAAAGCATGCAGTCGTGATCCGAGAATTCTATTACGCTCCACGAGAGTGAGTTTTCCTGGTTCCTTTTTACAGATGGGAAATCTTCGGTTCACAGACTAAGGCGCGCTGGAGATCATACAGCAGGTCCTCAAGAGCAGCAAGGAGCACAGCTTGGCCCATCTTTCAGTTTTCTTTACAAGACAGGGGTCTCGTATTAGAGTCTGTGTGTTAAGGGAGGACCTTGGATTTGGGTCAACAAGTTGCATTTTGGAGAAGTCGTACTTGGGAGAGGAGCGTGAATGTTCAGTGTAGTTTTAGTGGACACACCTGCCTTTGCTTAGTTTTGCCAACAAAACATTTACATAGTTTTCAGAACTTGTACTTTGGGTATATTTAGATTTTTATATCAGCAGAATAAAAATAATTGGAAAAGAAAGCTAAGGCGTGACTCCTGAGCATTGGGACAGTCACAGGATGGCACAGAATTGCAGAGTGATTTAGGCTGGAAGCGACCTCTGGAGATCACCTGGTCAGGCAGGACCAGCTGAGATTAGGTTGCTCGGGGCTTTACCTCATTCTGTTTTGAATATCTCCAAACGCGGAGGTTTTCCCACCTCTGGGCCCCTGTTGAGCACTCTCATGGCAAAATACTTTTCCCTAATACCTAGTAAAAAACTTCCCTTGTTGCAGCTTTTATGTTGCCTCTTGCCTTTTTGTTGTGGAAGCAGAATGATTGACGGGTAGAGCACCAAGGAGGTTTGGATTTTATTCCTGGCTGTGCTGCTGCTTGGTTTAGCAACTTTGAACAAACTCCTTAAACACTGTCTCAGGGTCAGTAAAATACTGTGAGTGGTACTGATGCGAAGTATTAGGAGACAGCATAGCTCGCTATCTCCAGATTTTCTTTTTTTTCCCTTGTCTCATCTCTCCATTGCTGCAGTTACGTGAATATTTTGTACGCTGAATAAATAAACTTTGAGAAACAGGCTGAAGCAGGGGAGCCTCACCCCTTGTAGCCTGCAGAGGGCTGAGGGTGCAGCTACGTTGCCTAGGGTCAAGGCTGGCTGAAGAGGTTTCCATGCAGTGCTGAATCCCTCCGGTCTTCCCTCTTTTACGGGAGTGATCAGGAGAAAGGATTGTCTCCTGTAGCTGGCTGGTGGTTGTTGGGATTTTATTTGTTGGTTTAAGCGTAAAACTCCAGTGATGTGGTTTCCAGCATCCCCCCCCCCGCCCTTCTCCCGAAAGATTGCACGTGTCCTGGTGCGATGGAGAGGGTGTGATTAGTGCTGCGGAAGCACGAGAGCAGCTGGTGGTGGAGGTGGAGGAAAGCAGATTGGAGGGGACGACACAAAATGTCTTCATTCGTTTTGCTGCTGAAGAAAACACGTCATTGAACTATATCCTTGCCGCACGTAGTAAGAGAACTAGCCCAAGGGTGTGCGATTTGTGGCAGGGCTGTGAATTGAATTGGAGGTTTTTGAATCTCAGTTTTGTGCTTGAACTAGAAAAGCAGCTCTCTCTTCTCCCATGGCTCTGGATTTAGTTGATTGAAGCTGCGAAGAAATTCCTGTATTTTGGATTTTGAAAAAAGAAGAAAGGCTACTTTATTTTTAGAGAGATATTTGGCATTTATTACCATAGCATCTGGGCACAGTACTTTGAATCACATGAAATTCACTTTATTCTCAGTTATAATAACTTTCCAGTGCTGTCTGTATTTCAGGGGTTTATCTCACGCGTAAGGGTCTTTTGCCTACCTCTGGAACCCAGCGAGTAACAATAGTCTTTTTTTTCCCCCTGTTACTTTCATAGGAAAAAAGTTATCAGATTTGGAGCGAGTTACCTCCCTTAAAGTGTACAATTGGTTTGCCAACAGAAGAAAGGAAATCAAGAGAAGAGCCAATATCGGTAATGTATCAGAGAGCCTGCTTTCAGTACGTACGCTTGCTCAGGAGAGATGGAAAATATGTAAAAATGTATTAATGAAAATACTAGAGGTTCTGACATTCTTAATAGAAATACGGAACATTTTTTAAAATTAATCTCTTCTAGAGTTCTGGATTTCTTCTAAAATACGGGTAGAACTCAATTTGTGGAACTCCATCATCAATGCAGGAAAAATGATGCCATTGTGAAGTTTTACTGGAAGATCGGTTTTAAAAACCAAAGTGAGAATTCTGTTGGCGGAAGGAGAATCGTATTTCCCTATGCTCGGGCTCCTTTGGGTATCCAAAATAAAAGCTAAAATAAAACCTCAAACTTTCTGCATTGGAAATAAGTGAAATTGAGACGAGTGCAAGTTCATAACCTTAGCGTGCTGTTTAAATGAAAAGCGGCTGTTGTGAAGCGCTTTTATCTGGTTGTAAGTTTCCTCGTGTCTGTGTTCCGCTGAAACGTGCTTGTTTTTTTCAGCCAAAGCCTGGGGTGGCTTTTTTAGTGCCATCCCTGCGACCCCCCCAGGGATCTGTGGGTCCAGATGAGGTGTTTTACATCTCAGATCCAGCCACTAGGACCAAAGGTCCTGCGAGCCAACTGCTTCCTCCGGTCACACCTGTGCTCCTTACTGCTTTCCAAGGGCTCGCGCAGTGACGAGTGGCTGGAACAAAGGAATAACTTTTCTTGATGATCAGGATAAAACAAAAGTCACTTCAGAGTTAGCCCTGCAGGTTCTTTGTGTGAGTAGCTGACCGTAAGGAAATTAGAAGTGACTCCGAACTTGGAAGAAGTAGACCTTCTAATAAGAATAAACAGAAGCCGTACTAAGCCTCTTCTCCCGAGTGACAAGTGATAGGACGAGAGGTAATGGGTTCAAGTTAAACCAGGGGAGGTTTAGGTTGGATATTAGGAAAAATTTTTTCACTGCAAGGGTTATCCAACATTGGAATAGGCTGCCCAGGGAGGGGGTGGATTCGCCATCCCTGGAGGGGTTTAAAAAAAGGGCAGACGTGGTACTTGGGGATATGGTTTGGAAGTGGTTTTGTCAGGTTAGGTTAATGGTTGGACTTGATGATCTTAAAGGTCCCTTCCAACCTCAACAATTCTATGATTCTCTAATGAGAATGAACTCACATTAGTGGCCAGGACTCAACACCCTTCTGCAATGCATGCAAAATTTTATGCCCTTACTTTTAGGTACTATGCAGGAGTGTTCGCAGTACACAGACGAACAGAGACCCATCCATACCTGCTTGGTAACCAGCAGTTTTGCGACTGTCAAATATTTATGCCCTTTTGCTGACTGCTTCTTTTGGCCATATTTGTGAATAAGAAAAATTTCTTTTCACAGCATTTGGTGCGTTACTGAAATTTAACCTAAATTTATTTTTTTTTTTAAATGAACCCTGTCGAAGGGCAGGGGGGACAAAGCAAAGTCAGTGCGAGGTGGGTGGAGTTAGAGCTGTATCTGACCTGCATGGGGAGGAGGGGTGGAAGGATATTAAAAAGAACCAAAGGGAGCTTTAGATGCATAGATCCTACTGGAAGATGAAGATATGTGTGTTTTTAAACCCCTTAAATGCTTTAAAAAATTTCTCCATCTATTTTCGGACACTCCCCACCCCCCTCAAGTCCTGCCAGTCCAAACTATGTGGGAAGATCTACAGGGAATGCCTTTGCCACTCCAGTGCAGTAGAAATTAAGCTAATTTCTAATAGGACTGGCTGGAAAACAAGGATTCTTACTCACAAAAAAGCCTGTTAGTTGGCAGGGAAGGATTTCAGGCAAACCAGTATCTGTACATGTGCTACCTTCCCAAATACTGGAGAGTGAAGAGTTAGAGGCTAAGAACTAACTCTGTTCTTCCAGTTACTCTAACTTACTGAAAAAAAAAAGTAGTTACTTTTAATTACTCTAATGCATCAGATAAATTAGGGATCCATTTGCTTTTTTCGAAGAAGCAGCAATCCTGGAGAGCCATGGAATAGATGTACAGAGTCCGGGAGGTCATTCCAACAGTGACGACGTTGATGGCAATGACTACTCGGAGCAGGTAAGCATTGTGGCTGAGCCGCGTGGCCCAAAAAGGGAGAGTTCACGTGTCACGTGAAGAGACCCTCTACCTCTCGCAAATTGGATATCTCGTGTTTTTGTTTTGCTTTTATGTAATTGTAATGGGGAAAGTGGAAGAGCACAGCTCCCCTGTTTGCATGTGTTGAGCAACCAGTATTCACCCACACGGATTTATTGTCATACAACAGGACACTTGGCAAGTACGCAATGGGGAGGAGGAGGGAAGATGTTCAGAGGGAGGCAGAGAAGCAGAGAAGGTAGAAGAAGACAGGAGGATCTGCTCCAAACAAGCAAGTTACACCATTCACGCCACACGCAATGTATGAAAAATGTTAGGAGAGTGTTAACTCACCCAAGTGCACCATGCGTACCTTGCGCTCTCCTTACCCCTGGCACCGTTCTAGTTACCCGCCCTCCAGAAAGGATGTACAGGTCTTTAACAGTTGCTCCTATTTCTCAGGCGCCAACGTGCTGCCCTGCGAAACTAGGCATGTGTGTTCCTCTTGCCCCTGTGATTTCTTTCTGCGAGAAATGTCTCCGTTACAGCTGGTGCCACAGCTGCTGTGAGGTGCTTGTCTGGCACCCAGACAGGCACAGCAGTAAGCCCTCGCCCCGCGCACTATAATCCCTCTTGCCAACCTCGCCCCGCAAGACACTGAGCACCCTCCTGTAAGGCGCTGGGCTCCCCCTGTTTGTCTGTGGGAGCACCTTCCAGGAGCGTCTCAGGATCCGTCCCTAAGACACTGACAGACAAAGGGTGAAGGGTGGGGGGAAAGGATTTCATTAAACAAAAGTTTGGTATTTATTTGGCCCCGTACCTGTTCCGTGTTGTTCTGCAACGATGTGCCACTATTTGGATTGTTTACATATTATCTGTCTTTTTTTTTTTTNTTTTTTTTTTTTTTTTTTTCTTTTTGCATTTTAACTCTTGCCTATTCTCTATTTTTCTTGGTTATTTTTAACCCTTGACAGCAACTTCTTTTTTAAATTCTCTAGCAAAAGAATACCCCTTCCCGCACTCTGAGCCCTCACCTACCCTAAAGTTGGTGACCCTTCCTTCACACACCTTCCTGACAGGTATTGCATCCCCTTCCCAATTTTCCTTCAGGTCTCAGTGTTGGCCAAACCCCCCCCCCAGGGCTGTGTGTGCTTGGCACCAGTGGACTCGAACGGTTCACTTACTTGGTTCTGGTTTTGCTGTGAGCTGTGTTCTGTGCTCCAGCCAACAGCTGGGGTGGGCAGATCGGTTTTAATTGACTCGTTTGGGAGAATTAGGTAGGTCTCCCCCTAGAAGGGCTGCTGGTGGAGCAGCAATCCTGGAATGAGTCCGTAGCAGACTTGGCCGTGGCCCAGTACGACAGGGACCTGGCAGAGGCGTTCCCAGCTGCTCTGCTTCTGATGGGTATTAAGGCCCTTTTTATAGGTCATCACCAGCAGATTTGGTGGAACCAGCTTGGCTAGCCCTCGATGATGAGAGGCTGCTCTGTGACTGTTATAAAATATTTTGAAAGTGCTGCCGAGCACAGCTAATTCCTTGTCAGTCACATACAGGACCTGAACACTGAGATGAAGTGTTACATAGGCTCCCCAACTGTGTTTTTTCTTCTGTGTATTATCCAAAATACTTTAAAAAGAAATAAATTGGTTATTAAAATTTAAAGATCTTTGTTTGGAGTCCTTAAAAATTACATTTCTGAGTAACCTAGCTGGGCTCCTCTGTGAAGTGTAATTAGGCATTAGCGGCGAAGCGGATTGAATGACGATTCATCTCCCGATGACCGTTTAACATCCCTTAGTTGTTAAAACCATAAATACTGTTTTCCACAGCGACACTTAAACTCGAGTAAACTTTAAAACACAAAGTTCATCCAAATACTAATGAAGTGACTAAACCTCCAGAAGTCAGGACTTTGTCAATTTTAATGTGGTAAAGAGTACCGAGAGGACCTTAGAGTGCGTGCACATCGCAGTATTTGCCCTGAGTTTGTTGTAAATGAATGCATTCCTTTAAATAACCTCAGAACTTTACCGAATCCTGCCTTTTCTGTCCCCCTCAGCATTTGCCACAGTTCATTTTAATTTAAAATGCATAATACACATTTCATATCTTAAATTTCGCAAGTTCATCACTTAAAGGCTGTTGGAAGACTGATAAATGTTTATAATTTCCTTTCTGCAAATTAAAAAAAAAAAAAAAATCATAAAAAACCGCAAGGTCACGGTGTGGTAACTATTAGTACCCCGTCTTAAAGAGGGGAAAATGCCGTGATCTGGCCCAGTGTCCCAGAAGAATTTATTTGAGAGATGGGATAAGAGATGAGATACTGCTGGTTCTCCTTCCTGTCATCCAAACCCAGGCCCTGTTTCTGATGTAGAGTGATAAACGTGCATAGCTCACTGTCAAATCTGGGCTAGAATTGTCAGATTTTTAGGTCTGCTATTGTGTGGCCGTTGCGCCCCTGTAGAAGGCAGCCGTTCTTGATTTTAAAAGTTCCACTGCAGTCCTGTTAGCAGCACAGTTTCTCTCCGTTAGTTGGGCTTGGTGACCGTCACAGCCGTCAGCGCGGTGGTCCTCGCACAGCTGAGAGCCTTTGCTCGTTAGAAAATAGACACACAAATCTGCGGCGCGTAGTTTGGTGGACTGGAGAACCTGGCAGTACATTCCCCTGGATATTTGAATGATGAGAGTTTTCCAGTCCCCCGAAATCATTGCACTGTTTTTTCTTAACAGTCTAGGAGGTTTTCAGCATCTTTTTCCCTATACCTGTGTGAATTCAGTGTCTTCCTAGGATACTGGCTCAGACCAAGGGTTAGGCTGGCTTTGTGTCCTGTTTCTGAGTGAGATCAATAGTAGTATTTAAGGAAAAAGTATTTTTAAAGAACAGGACAATTACAGAATGTTTTTATTATAGTATCTTCCAGCTTCTTGAAGTTAGTAGTTTCGAGAGGCTCCCTGAGCCGGGCACTGTGTCTGCTTCCATTTGTGATAGTTCCTGGTAGACTAATTTTCCCTAAACTCGTCTAACCACGCACGCACACACACGCGCATCCCCCTTCAAAGCCAGTTTTACTTTTGTCTGATCTAAAACTCAGTGAATCCTACAACTGAACTGTGATAAGTAAAGCAGCGCTTCCCGTTGCTGCTTTGGAATGTGTTACCATTCCCTTGCTTATTAGATGGCGGAAAGCCACGAACAATTACTCTCTATTCAGTAATTATTTATAATAAACATTTACCATATCAACCATCAGCCATTTCTTTTCCAAACTGAGGAACCTGAGCCGGTGAGGCAGCCGCCCCGTGCCTCTCTGCCCCCGGGCTGCTGTTCTCTCTACCTTGTCTCGGTCTTTACATGGGATGGCCAGAGCTGTATATTCCAAATGGAAGCATGAATTAGTGCATAATGATTCCTCTCTTAGTTTGGTTTTCTGGCATACCTTGTGTGTCACTTTTATCTTTATAATTTAATATTTTCCTAAAAATAACTNCCCCCCCCCCCCCCCCCCCCCCCCCCCCCCCCCCCCCCCCCCCCCCAAATTTCTCTCTCGAAAATTGGCTGTGCCACTCCTTGGCCTGTTTACCTTTGTCTGCACAGTGAGGGAAATCAGTCCTAAATCAATTCTGTAAATTCCTTTCACTTTCTGCCCCTGCAATGAACGCGCAATTCGCTGCCCTTAGTCCGTTACTTTAACACGCTAGTTTTATCCGCTGGTTTTCTACTTGTGGAGTAACGATGCTTCTCTCTTCTCCTTTCCGCACGCGCAGGATGACAGCACTAGCCATAGTGACCATCAAGACCCCATTTCATTGGCCGTGGAAATGGCAGCGGTAAACCACACCATCTTGGCATTGGCCCGGCAAGGAGCCAACGAGATCAAGACAGAGGCTCTAGACGACGACTGATACAAAGAAAAGGGGAGGGTCAAAGCAAGAAGTAACTTAGTTTTAGACGTAGCACCTTAGCAGACTTTCCTCGGTCCTTAATATGTGTTCTTACAGTATAACTTTGCAGTTTCTTGTACGTCAGTTAGCTGTTAGGGTCTTGTTCTGTGAAGATGGCATGGTGCCCTCAGCCTTTGCGTATACTCTCTCAGTATTAATTCCCAATAAATAATCAATCAACCAACCAACCTCCCTCTCCCAGCCCCAGTGGCTAGAAAAATCTTGCTGCTCTGTCTTAGCATTCAAAGTGCTTCCAGGTATTTTAGACAGCCCTCAATGACAAGTCTTAGGCTACACTTAAAATCTTGGATACCCTTAGAGATCGTGTTTAAAAAAATAGTCTGTACGCTTTTCCTTCTCTAAGACTGAAAGGATGCAAGCTGAGGTAGTGGCACAGGGTCGATGGACACCAGATCGGGAGTATCAACAGAGAGTAAAAAGAACACTAGAACCCCCACTTCAGCATGGGAATAAATGATTTCCAGCTGCAATAAGCCGTGCCTCACTGGTCATACAGTGACTTGACATACTTTTGGGTGCTGTGCTGAGAATGTCCATTGGAAACACGTTCACATATTTCGGTTGATGTTCACATATTCAACACAGACATCCTCTACTCTCACAAGCTGCGTGGCTTAGTGGATAAGTACTGCCTTCTGCCTCTGGGACCGTGATTGAAGCCCAGCCTGGGATCATGTGAAAAATGAGCTGAATGTCTAATGGACAACAGTCCGCTTCTCAAAACCACTATTCATTATTTGGCATGGCTAGCAGTGCCTGCTCAGAAGAGGTCTAGACTCTATCGATCTGTCATTAACAATTTCACCTTTTATTCTTCCTCTCGCCTTTTCTGTCCCCACCCTACTCCCCTCTCCACTTGGCCACTTTCAAAAGCAATGTTTTCCAGGAAGGTTATTAAGGTCATAAAGTGGGCGAGTGGATTTTTACACAGCTGTGTAACTAATGCCTACGTCCTGACGAGCCTGAAAGGTTATTGGAGAACTTTTGCATCTGACCTTGGCTAGATAACCGTCATAGGATAGATATTCTCCTAAATACGAACTTTTTGTGTTTGCTCAAAGGCAGGAGGATCTCTTACCTGAGAAATGGGGTGTGAATGTTTTGTGTTCTCTTTACTCTGTCCTTGTTAAGATGTGAGAAAGCTATACTGCTACGAGCAATTTAATTAATAATTGGAAGCCATACTGATAATGGATGTGGTAATATTTGTAAAGCAAACCTACTTTAAGTAGCAGAAACTAATGGAATTGTTTTCCTTGATCATATGTAGCACTTTTGTTACTTTTTTCTTAAAGATATTTATATTTGATAAGTCTTTTTTTTATCATTTGAGAATTCAAAATACCAAACGGCAAACTTGCATTACAGAGTCACCCTGCGATCACCTTGTCATCTAGTATCTAAATGATGAACTGTGTGTGCATCTAAGAAAATTACATCTGCTGGCATTGTGTGGAAATGATCTCCTGGCATCCTGATAAAATGCTATGTTGCTGCCGGTAAGAGGAAACATTTCGATGGAAACAGCACGGGAAGTGTTAGAGACGGGCAGGACCGCGTTACGTTAAAAACAGAAATTAAAAACCTGTGTAAATTTTTGTATATAGATATATGAAAATTTGCATAGCGTTTCCTCGACATTCCATTTTTTATCTTCCCCGTTTATGTGGGAATAGCTTAAGAGGGGGAAAACAGCTCAGTCTGAAGGATGGGTTTCCCTTTTCTCCCCTCCGCTTCGAAAGGTGGAGGGAATGAAGGGCCGTTGCTGGTACTCGGCTTGTTCTCATCCCTTCCGCACGCTGAACTCTCACGTAGCGCTGTGAACTCCTGAAACGTGGCTCCTCAGCAGGTTTTTAGCCAGCCTGAACCCCTTCAAGGCGCAGGCTAACTAGATCGTCTTTACATCTGTTAATCTGGTGAAAATTGCTTAGGTAAGTGTGGAGGAGATTCTGTGCGTTCAGAGGGCGCAGAGTCGGCACCTCTTTGTCTCTGTAACTTTGAAGATATATCGGTAGGGCTTGGCCTCCTCTTCCGTTTATGGATCTCATTGGAAAATTTATGTGCTTTCCTTAGATATAGATCACTGAAGCAGAATGAAGCCGTCTCTTTTTCTGTTTTATTGCATTTCTTGAGTAGGCAAATTCATAAGTAGCATCAGGGCAGACTCAGGAAAGAAAGGAATTGGATCAGTGACCGTTGCACCATTGCAGTTTTTTTCTTACCGTGTGTATGAATGTTTTGGTACTAAGGGGTGAAAGGACGGGGAGAGCTTTTATTTCTATTTTTGCACAGCAGAATGATCGAGCAAACTATAGCCTTAGTGGAATTTTACCTGCTTATTCATACTACAGTCACACACCAAGCTGACAAGCAACATCCACGATTTATAGTAAGGAGATTTTAATAATCGATGGCCTCTTTACGTTGGGATTGCCACTGCCATTTGTCCTGGCTCTTTCATTTTAAAAAGAACAGACTCAAACTGTTGGACAGCTGCAATTTTAAAAGAAATATTGCTTACTATACCATCTTAAAAAAAAAAAAAAAAGTCATTGTTTCAAGCGTCGCCTTTTTAAAGCAATAGGGAAGAATAAGAATAGTACTAGAACTTCTGTGCCCTGATTATAGGTTCACGTGATGCAGGATCAAAGTAACACCACTAAAATTGTATGTCTGCACCATCTAATGTGGAATAATCGCATCTTAATTCTGTTTGCCCCTGTCAGGTAGCTGCTGGTCTCGTCACGCATCAGTATCCTATCCGAGGGTTAAAGAGCTAAACCCCTCCCGAGCAGCTGGAGATGGGCAGATCCTCCTTGTCTGTAGCTTCCTGGTAAATACCAGTTTTCTGCTTTCCCACATCATCATCTCCCCAGAGAAAATAACAAGTGACTTCACAGGGCAATCGGCCACTTAGTTCCATGGCGTCGGTTTTTGGGTTGCCCGTGTCTATTTTGGCTTTTCTGTGACCATGGAGAGGTACGAGGAAAGGGTAAGACTTCAGCTGTTATCCGGATGCTCTCGGCAGTCTGTTTGCTGTATTCTGAAAGTTTTTACTGAACAGTTGGCAGCCGGCTAATAACTTTTTGGTTTGACATGAATTAGCTAAAATGGAACAGACGCTGTGTGATGATATCAGGAGAAGCGTACGTGATCTAGAGTAAGTGAAAGAATTGGTGGAGAGTGTGTCCTGGAATTCAGCCTTTGTTCCAGGGTTTTCTTCCGCAATATGGGAGTCGTCTTTGTCTTTCTGTCTCTGGATTTTCTTGAAAATTAATTTTTGTAGCATTGCAATTCAGTTGCAATTTGTTGTAGCCAATCTGGAGTTACTGCAGTTGGTTCTCGTGTGGGTTCCCTTGAAGTGGATCTGGTGGCAGACTGGATCTACCTTTTCGTTCTGTGAATAGAGAAGAAATTATTTAAGATGCTCCTCTTCTGTGATGGGCACAGATTGCTTGGGACTTTGTAGAGTAAGTTCTGGCTGTTATTTTGTCACTCATAAAGTCCTTATACTTGAGTTGTTGTCTCTTACCGTCTTCTTCAAATAACAATTTCTACCTCCACTTCTTGTTTGGGTTGGTTTGGTTTTTTTAATTCCCCAACCTTTTTCCTGAAGTATGAGATCCAGGCGTTTGCAAAAGCATTTTGAGGTGATAAAAATAAGTCGTCGTAGCCACGAGTAGATGTTACCCGGCGCTGCCCTAGCGTTACAGAGACATCTTCTAAATACTCTGTAAGCACTGTTGTAGTGTAATCCCATTACTCGTATGTTGGGTGTGAACAAGTTGGTTGTGAGTCAGCAGTGCACCCGTGCAGCAATTAAGGAATCTCATTAGGAAGAGCCTTCGGCAGGTGAAGGGAAACGACTGGTCCCCTCTGTTCATCACTTGCGGGACCACGTCTGGAGTACTGCGTGCAGCGTTGGGCAGGAGCGAGGCCATTGTAGGCTTGCTGAGATGAGAGGGTTGGAGCACATCTCATGTGGTGAGCGTTTGCGAGTGCTGCATTTTTTCGGACTGGCTCTGGGGGCATCTCACATTTTGCTCTTCAGCTGTCTTAGTGGGTGGGTTCAGAGAAGACGGAGCCAGAGGTGCATAGCAAAAAGCTGAGGGGCAGTGGGCTCAAATTGCGTTAAAGAAAATCCCAGATGAATATAAAGAGAACTATTTTCATGAGTGGTAAAACAGTGGCCCAGAAAGGCAGTGGAAACCCCATCCTCGGGGATGTTCCAGACTCAACTGGAAGAAGGTGGAGGGTGGATTGGAGACCTCCAGAGGTCTCTTCTGACGTAAATTATTCTATGATTCTGTACAAACCTGCTCAGGTTGAGGTGTTTCCTGGTTCTGATCTATACATGTTTTCTTGTTTAAAGAAATTATCTGAATTTGTTGTTGGCTTTTTTTTTTCTGTTTTGCTATTCGTAAAAAGTTATCTTTCCTATTCTCCTGATAGAGGGGAGCTTTATTTGCAGGGTCTGGCTCCGGGTTCCAGTCAAGCCATAAGTAATAAATTTAATTAATTATTTGCTCTGTTTACACAGTTCTTCAGGGATATTTGAATTATTCTGTTTGTTTCATTGCCTAACATCAGACTGGTAAGTTTTCCATGTTTTCATAACATTTGTGCTGTAGATCAGTTTTTGCCATCGTTTGTGAGGATTTGTCGTTGTCTTAGTGCTGCGAGTGCAGGCAAAAAATTTCGCACAGCTGAACGTATTGGAGGGAAAATTGTCGTTTACTTAAGCCCACTGGTGACTACTAAGATAAGCTAGAAATTTTTGGTTCAGTTAATCGTTAATTGGTGATTATCAGAAGCTGAAAGGGTATGACTGGGAAAGAGTCACATTATACTCGCTTGGATCCTCCTTTTCTTTCCTGAAGTGTTTGCTGGTGGGCACTGCTAGAAGGAAAAACCCCGTACTCCACTAGGCAGACTTTGGCTCTCATTCGGATGTTATTTTGAATAGAAATCACAATGGTGTTTGCTGGTACGGACTGGCATGTGGCCAGTTGGACTCCCAAGTGTTAATTTCTGCCTTCAAGGTGCATAAGAACATGGAGGAGGGTTCACCGAGATTTTGAGTTCCCCTGTGCGGTATAAAAAATTTCCTTCACGCTGAAATGCTGCTTGCAAAGAAGGAAACTGAAAGCATCGTTCCGGCCGTTCCCCAGAGCAGTCGAGTCACTGAGACACGTGGGAGTTGTAACTGAGTTTCATAAGGAGGCGGTTCTTTATTTTTCATATAGGTAAAGCCAGAAAAATTAGTAAAAGGGTTTTCAAAACTCGAAATTGCTGCCCCTAAAGCACTTAATGCAGGATGTTGTTTCCCTGTCTGTAATCTAAACTCCAGTGCAAAGCTGGATTCACACCTTCCTCTGCAAATTGCTGAGATTCAGTGTGAGATTTCACTTGTAGTACTGAGCGCTGTGCATGTTTATTAGGAGGAGATTTTTTTCCCCCCCCTTTGCCCCTGGAATTCTGCTTATTTTAGGTAGTTATTTTCTTACCAGAAGGTTTATGTTCCTCCTCCCACCCCAGCTACATCACTGTGCAGCCCTCATTCCCCAGCGTTCATCAGCTTCTTTCAAGTTCATTGGATAATTACCAGCAAATTCTNTTTTGGTTTTTTTTTTTTTTTTTTGTCAAAATAAACTTTGCTTTTATTTTAGACAAGGCTTCCCACCCAAGTAGCTGTTGCACTCTTTGAAGTTCTTTAACTTGATGATATTATTTTGATCAAAGTCTTAAGCTTGTAGGCAATAATCTTGAGTTTGGTGTAGCTTTTATCATTTGGCAGGAACCTTTGTTGGCAGGATTGGTCTTGAAAACTGTCTTATCTGTCAGTGACCTAACGTGTTCATTCTTATTAGACAGCTGAAGATTTGTGTGTGTGTGTGTTAATAGCAGTAGTCAGGGTTGTATCGTGATGCCGGCTAATTTAATGGAGTTTTGTGGAGTCAGGCGTTTTCACTGTGATTTCTTGGAAGGGAAGGTCGTTGACCAAAAAGTACCTTGCAGTTCCCAAGAAGAGTTGCAGAGACGTTTCAAAATAAAACATTCCCCCTTGGGCTTTTTTGTAGCTGGGATATTTACTCAGGATATTGAATCAGTTATTGGCCAACAGGCATTTGGCAAGCTGAAAAGCATAGCCCTAAAACCTTCATTTTAGCGTCTGTTACTGTTGTCTAATTTATGGGGTTTAAACTGTCCGATGAAAGATGTTGCGTGCTAGTGAAAAAAAGAGGCATTCTAGGGATGGCAGCTATAAATCAGAATTTAAAATACACAAAAGTTATTTTTCTCCTTTGTGAGAAATGCGTTCTAACTAGAAAAGTGGACTCGATCGTTTTGAGGACTGTCAATAAGATGACAGCATTTTGATGTTGGTTTTTGTCCAACAAATATAAATAAAATCAAATGGAAGTGGCATCTCAGTGGCACCAGTGAAAGAGAGATGTGGGGAGGAAAATTCGAACATCTGAAGAGCTGTTCGTTGCTAACCTTAGCCTTAGGTTTTGTTACTTAAAAATAGCCTAGAATTGTTTATCGTGCCTGTTTTCACATAGGCACCCATTGAACGTGGGTGATGCTGTAGCTAAGATGGTATCGGCACTATTACAATAATCACTACAAACTGCTCTCTGTTTTTGTTAAAGTTCTTCTGTCACACTCTCTTTATGAAAATTCATATCGTACTTTAGCTTGAGCTTGCTGGAAGAAGTAAACAAACACACTTTGCTCTTTTGAGATACCGCGATCCGCTCTGTGATGCCTGCAACCTCCTTATCAGTGTGGTATCCAGGCGATAATATTGACAGCTGATGTCACGGAGCTGGAAAAGGATTTGCCATTTTGGGCGTGGGGGAAAAATTCACAAAACATATTTTAAATGCCCCTTTTAATCAGGCTGATCAAGAAAACTAACTAATTGGTTTGATGGCTGCAATGTTGCGCTCTTTCCCCGTTCTTTCCAGTAAGCTTTGGAGCACTCGGGCCAACGCCTTAAGCGCGAGTGAACTAAAACCGTTGAACTGGAGTGAACTGCGTAATGGGCCTTTGATGTTTCTGCATGTACAGTGCATCTCTCTCTCAGATGGCTTGGCAGAAGGCGCGCTCTGCCATTTATTCCCTCTCTTCCCTCCGCCGTTAAATGGAAGCGGGTGTATTCTGCTGATCAAAACATCCCGCACACTTCTGCTAAATCCTTTCAAACTGCAGCCAGGGTAATTGGGACGGGTGGGATAAATGCGTAAGAGTATGGCAGTAAAAGTGATGGCAGTTCTTTTGAATGACTGGGTGTCCTCCTGACATGTAATTAGCTGCTTTAGAAAGAAGTGGATTGGCATGGTCATAATTAAAAGGATTTCTGTCTTTTCTGTGATTGAAAACAGAAGATCTTCCGCCCCCTAATTCTCTTTAATACCAGTGTTATTAGTGACACTTGGAACACAGCTACTTCGTAAACTTAAATAATGACCTGTTCCTAATGGTGACTTACAACAGCAGGGACTGAAACCGAGGTTGGTTTTCTATGCAAAGCTGCTTCTCTTCCTTTTATGTCCCCCTCCCACCCCCGCTTATGTATGTATTGCTTCTCAGTGAGTTTTAGAAACAAAAAGGACATCTAGTGATGTGTGACGGCGTGATTACAGATTACCCAGGGGTCTGGTTTAGCTCTTCTTGATATGTTTTAGAGTTGTCGCGTTGAGGAAGATTAGCCATGGTCCAGGACTCCGCTGAATTGCTCATCCTGTGTTTTCACCCTGCCCGCAGGTAGAGGGGACCGGTGGCACTGTTGTCCTCCGGTTCCCGAAGCAGGGACTGTAACTAGCTCTTCTGGGCCACTCCAAGTTCTCCTTCCTAGCGTCTGGGTTTGGAAACCTTATCAGCAGTTGTTGCCAGGTATGTGAGGGCATTGTCCTCAAGCTGTCTGCTGTCTCCTGGTACCCTTAGCGTGGTGTAGTGCTACGAGTTAACCCACCGTTCTCTTAAGAAACCTCCAAAGAGCGTGCAGCCGGGCAGTTGGCTGGACGGTATGCTTGCCGTTCACCGCAGGAGAGGGTCTACGGTAGGGACCTAAAACAACGTCGTAATCTTTCTCTGATATGTTGCTAGATTCTGAAAAAGCATCTGTCGTAGGGTGTTACGTGCCTTTTTATTCTGTGCTTTTGTGAGAAACGTTATCTGTTGACCAGTCTTGAGCGCTGCGGAGCCTGTGGTCCGTTTCTGCCTTTAAGCTTCTTGACCGTATTTTTCCATAGTGCTGTTCTCCTGTAGTTACTTATCAGGCAGGTTTCTGGACTTTTTTGGTATGCAAAGATATGTATAGAGATTCTTAGTCAAATTTAGAAAAGTTAGCAAGTTTCTAACTCCAACAGATTTGTGAAGGAAGTTAGGAACTTAACTTCTGTAGGTTCTTATTTAAATCCTCCGGTTATTTTTCAGCTGCTTTGTACTGAAATACTTGTGTAAATCTCATCCAATGTCACTGTGGTTCAGAACAGACCTGTGGGTCTTGGGTACTTCAGTTCTTCCAGCACAGTTACCACTGGTGGTACACTCACAGTAGCAATGGTAGCAATTTCTTTTCTAGGACATACATTTTTAGACATTAACTTGCTGCTGTCACTGGCCTCAATTCAGCTTCCTATCTATCCCCCCTTCCCCACCCCTCCTCCTTAACTAATTAAAGTCTTCCATGTTATGGCAAGATGGCATATGTAGTTTAAATAACCCGCCTCTATAATTAAGAGGTCGACTTTAGCCTTCTGAGATATATTTTACGTCATTTGAGATTTAAAAATACATTTTACTTACAAAGTTTATCTGTCAAATCGCTCAAGGAGGGCAAAGAGATAATGAAAGTAAATTATTAATTAATATTTCTCACCCAATGTATTCCATTCAGAATATTAAGCATATATACCATTCCTCAAAGCACGTTTGACTTTGGATGGGTTTTTTTTTTTTCTTTTTTAAAGTCTGCCTGCTGATAAACGTGCTGCTGTCTCTCTTTGACAGGAGTGTAGTGACAGTACTGAAAATACCCTTCAGGTATTTCTGGAGCTCAGAATATCAACTCGCTGACCAGTTTTTCCTGTACCAGAGCGCAAGCCATTTCATTTGTGCGTTATGGCAAGCGAGGAGATCCTTCCAAGACTCTCCCTTGACACATTAAAGCTGTTCTTCTGTTCAAAAGGTTTGCTATAATTTTGGAGAGGAGAGTAGCAGCAGGAGCATCTCGCCTTTCTGCGTATTGGATGGAGGGGTCTGAGTTCAGGTGGAGCTACACTGGATGCAGAATGGCAAAGAGGAAATTCGATGTGTCGCTGGGAACGGCTGAGCGTAATGCACAAATGGGTTTGAGAAGGGTGAACATCTTGGGTGCTTTATTAATGGGATAGTTGAAGCAGTTTATTAAGTGCTCTGAAATCTCCAATGTATGTTTCTTTGCGCCAAGGCGTCTTCGTGGCACACCACCTAGCGTTATAAAGTTTGGTTAGGAGTTGTTATTGGAATTCGAGACATGCTTTTGTTGGGTTTGTTGCAGAGGTAGTTGCCTATCAGGTTAGCTAAACATTGGCATCTTGGCACACAGCTGCTCCCTGGGCAGCAACGGTGGAATGCGGCAACTCTTCCTTCCTTTAGAGCTCTTTTAAGTCACAGTCCTTTTCTCCAGGCGCTTGGAGAAAATAAATAGTATTGAGAGGAGGGAATAGATCCACTCATTTGCAGAGCTTAGCGGAGTTAACATCAGTTGAGAATCTGCCCCTAGATTTCAACAGTTCTCACTTAATAATGCTGGGAGTTGTAGCGGACCAAGAACAAAACAGTCCTGATGTTGCATTGCCAGGAATTCGGTCCAGTGAAATGGGCTTGAAAATCGGGCGTCTGGTTAGGAGTGAAGAGTCAGTGAAGTATCCGTGGATGCTAAGAGGGTATTTGCAAATGTGTTGAGAAAAAAAAAAAAAATTATTTCATTTATGTTCATAAATCCATCGGATACAAATAGTAAAATTTGTAAAGAGTTATGTGGCAAAGGCAGACACTCTCAATTAGGGGATTTTTTTTTGCATTTGGAAGGGCAGGATGGTTCGTTCATCCCGTTGGATGGAGTCGACAGAACAGGGAGTTTGCATCAGGATTGTGGGAGGCCGTCTAATATTCAGGGTCTCCTTGTAGGTGACAGACTGGTCCCTTCTGGCCTTAATTGTAAAACTATGATTCCAAAGAGGTAGGCTTGTCTTTTACCGTTATAACCTGTTCGTAGTATTTAATAATTTATAGAGATTTGAGTACTGGAGGGGTTCTCTGCAGTAAGAACTTCTTTAAAAAGTATGACTTTCCATCAGAGAACGTATTGTGCCTTATGTCTCCAAACCACATGAAGTTCCAGTTATGTACGATAAATATCTTTTTACACTTTATACTTCTGCCGTAATGGGAATCAAACAAATGCAGTTTTGATAACAGGTGGCTTCTGTACGCTGCCGTATTACTTAGATTTGCTCCAGTCTCTTTCAGATTCAGTCTGTTCTGCTGAGGCAGCGGTGCGTACTTTCATACCTGTCAGTGCTGAGCAGCTACAGTAGCTCTGGAACAGCATCATTCTGTTCGACTGTTATTTTTGCTTCTTATCTGAAAATAAACAAGAAAACCCCTCACCAAAAGCCCAGGTCAGGCTAAATTTCTAATCCCACGTTCTTCGTTGCTTGGCGTTACATTAGACATTGGGGTACATGAATTCCAGTTGTTTAAGGGTACCTTGCAATGGTTTTTACCATCACCCAAGAACGTTCAACACGAAAATCATTCAACATGAATAAAATCTGATCAGTCATGACCACTTCTTCTAGCTGCAGTGCCTCAAGCAACTGTTTTACACAGATACTTTCATCAGTCGCCAGAGTGCTTCAAAAAAATATCACAGCCAGCAGAAGTCCTCTTGCTAACCTGGTGTCTCTTATTTCCTACGCTGAGCCTATATTTCCTTGAAGGAATTCCAGACGAGCGTTTGGAGCTATACCTCCTCCAACTGCTCTGAGCCGTTTGCTTTCCTCTGAAGCTGATTCTTGGTGGTACTGAATTTGTCGCACGTTTTTTTCCCCACGCTTTATTTCTTCGCAGAGACGTAATTTCTTTTATCTTTCATCCAAGCTCCTTCGCACCCCGGTAATCCTGTTTTACCTGGTTTACCAATTTTTCTCATGCTGAAGTGCTTTGACCTGAACCCTTTGTTCTTACGGTCTCTAAATAAGGAATATAGATTATTTCCATCCTAATAAAAAGCGATCCAGTGCAATGCTGAAGCGTAGGTTTGGTCCAGTCTTATGAAATCTTCCGAGCTTTCTGCTGGCCGAAAGACCTCGGCTTTGTCCAGCCTGGACAGTCAGCAGCCCTCCTCCCTTCCCTCTTTTCAGTATTGACACTTAGATTAGCAAATCAGGGAAACAGTGACTTTTAAGTATAATGGTGGTTTTTTTATTAATACCTGGACTGTCTTTTTTACTGGGAAGGCTGGTACTGGGCTGTGCGCTTCAGCAGACGCTCAGCAATGTTCTTGCAAAGATAAAGGTGCTTCTCGGCTACGGCAGCGCTTCTCACCGGGCTGATTGGAGGTTTCTCACACACCGTTCTAGTGCTCAGGTTTATCTGTTCTTCGTAGTTCCTTGTGCTGTTGGCTGCCTCTCCCGCTCCCGTGAGGGCTCACTTGCTGCTCTCCGTGCCCTTTCTCCCCTTCGGTGACTTGTGCCATTTTCATTTTATCCTTCCTCTTAATTTTCCTTCTTCTCCTTTTCCTGTACAGGCACTTTATTACCTTCACACCTTCACGCAGCGTATTTATGGTTAGACGGTTTTTAATTCCTTTAGTACTACTTTAGTCCAAGTCAAGAGGCGTTCACCTTTTCTTTTGCCTGTTAGACGGTGCTGTATCAATTACTTACTTGAAGTCCAAATATGTGTTGCCTACAGTGTAGCGTGACTATGAAAAATCTGGTCTACCTTGGCCGCTTCCAAAAAACCTAACTCATGGATTCGGTCAATTTACAGCGGGTTCTTTACTTGCAGCCTCCTGTGTGAAATAAGGTGGTTCCAAGGTGTTGGACCGTGGTTAACGGAGAGGGACAAGGCAGTAGCGTTCGTTTTTCTTGCATTTTATTTTGTCTTGCTTGCACTTAGTGTTGGAAGCTGTCTGAATCGGTGCGGTTCTTCTTCGTGGTTGGCGTGCTGTTGCCTGTTTTTTTTAGCGTGAGGGTTTGGGACAGGATGCGTGGATTGGCGTAGCTTTGCCGAAGGAGGCAGTGTATTTCATTCACCCAGGGCTTGGGATCGCTTTTTGCAGCCAGAGTAGCTTTTTTTTTATTATTCTTTAAGTTGTTTTAGATTTGAAGATGATTGGAAAAAACTTGCAATTACTTTTCCAAATGAAAAATAATAATAAAAACAGAGTTTGGATTTTGAGCTTCTTGTCTTTCAGTATCATCCGCTGAATTTCCTCTTTCTCTTTTGGCTTCTGCGTAAATTTAGATGTCATCTTGAGGCTTGGGCTGAACTGGAGCTTGTGACTTGTTTTCAGTTGCTGTGGGGTCAGAGCCCTGTTTGTTTTTCGAGAGGGACAGATTTTCCATTTCATCACCCGTTGCAATACAAACTCAAAAGCAGAAGCCCTTTCGCGTTGCTTTTGGCTCTCGCCGTGCCGTTAGTAATGTCTTTGTGAATCTCGTCAACAGCCGACCCTCCTCCATGTGCTGCCGGAGCTGTTCTTGAGGGTTCCGGGCAGCACTTCTCACACCAGTGCGAACGCTCGGTGTGCTGCTGCTGGCGTGAACTGGGAGAGCTCCGTGTCTCTCTGGAAGTCAGATGTCAGATCCGATATGATAAAGCGATATCATTGTGCCACAGAACCACCGTAAGACAGGCTTTTACCTTAAAGATAATACAGGAATAACAAATTTAAACTAGATTTAGTTCAGTAGCAGTTCTATCAAAGGGTGACAAATAAAAGTCAGTTGTGTCCGCGGGGAGCACTGTTTTCTTGACGGATCGCCTTGGCCGTCTCCCTCTTGGTCTTTATGATCTTCCCAAGGCTGACGAAAGCCCGGGAAGTGTGAAATATGTGCAGTACTTTTTTAATTTTATTTTTTTTCTTCGTGTCAATTTAAGAAGTGCCTAAGTGAGTAACAGGACTCCAGAGCGAGCTGGAGGAATAGGATTAGACCTCATTTCCCTCTTAAGAAAAGAGCCCTCCCTGCAGCCCCTCCGCACGTACGACTCCGGACGAGCGGTGGGAGTCCGGAGCCCTGCAGAATCCGGCTGGAAAGAAATATCCGCTCCTTCCTCATGCTGCCCCCCTTGCTTTTCAGTGTCGTGGTGGGGATCTTCCCAACGAATCTCATTTCTCAGCCAAACCTTAGCGATCTCCGATTCGGGGTGGACAGTAAAGAGGGGGGAAGCTTGGATAGAATTCAGTAGGAAACTGCCTCTTGGATTGCAGATACAAATAGCTTCGTGCATTAAACGGGCACCTCTGGATAACCGTACGCCTGAGACTCTGGGTAGAAAAAACTAATAGGTGTATTTAATCGCCCCTTTTTGGAATCACAGAGGCAGTTTCTTCCTATATTCTTAATTATTTCTAGGCTTATAGTAGTGGCACCTGCTCCAGATTTTGTCAAAGTAATTGTAACTATTGGCAGGTGGTTATAATTTTGTAAACATACATGAGAATTTTATGTGGGTTAAAAAAAAAAAGATGGATATCAATGCTAGTTTAAAAAAATTGCATTAAAGGAGAATTTCTTCTGACCATAGTAAAAGGAAATAACAGAAAACTATTAAGATGTATTAGTACCACTTAAGGATCCGGAAAATGAGGGCAATCCATATGTAGATGTTTTATTTTTCATTAGTAACAAAATGTTGTTTTCACTCTGACAACTTAATAACGTATGAGTTGGGAAAGCCTAGGAAATTACTATTGGCAAGAAAAGCTATAAGGACATCTCTTTTGCAGAGAACAGAAAATTAGCTTGTAGGATGTTGATGGGTGTTGATATAAGCAATGATCAAGTGGGAATCTATTGCTGGGGTACTAATGAAAATAAAGTATTTGTGGAGCCTGTAATGCACACGGGCCGTTCACCGTTGTACCACCGCCCTGCTCTAGAGATGCCTTTTTTAACGGCGATTTTTTTTTTTTCCTCAACCAAGTGATTGTCGATAACAGTGGTTGTAATTGAAAAAAGATTAATGTAGTGTTTCAAACCTGGATGTGAAAAGACAGTGGAACAGTATCAGAGGCACAAAAAAAAATGAAGCAACTCCCCCCAAACAAGCCCTAGCGAAGCGCCGGGGAGTCAGTCGCCTTTTCCCTTTCGAAATTTTGTGCGTCTTCATTTTGTTCCACTGTCGCGGGGCCGGGGGGGTGTCGCATGGACCGGGCATCCCCGGGCAGTGCGGGTGAGCGTGGCGGGGGGGCTGGGGGGGGTGGCAGCCGCCTGCCGGCCCTCCGGGTGTCTACAGGACCCCTCAGTAATAGCAGAGGAGCCGTGTCCCGTCTCTGCTGCTCCGCGCCGCTCCCCAGCCGGTTCTTACGTGTCCGCACCTTCCTCTGTCGGCATCTTCCGCTTGCGCCTTTGTTTCTCCCGCCGTGTGCCCCCGCCGGACCCGGCACCCGTGTCTCATCTGCTGTAGGTGTTCTGCCTACCTCAAGAGGTAAACATGGTATCCTAGAGTCGTACCTTCGCACTCGGGTCTTCTTTTTTACATGAGCACTAGTGCGCGCACATACACACACACACACACACACACACACTGGAATGTATATTCTCCCCCCCCTCCCACCCCCAAATACCCTCTTGACCCGATCCTTGCTGTAGTCACCACCAACTCCTCTTGCAAATTGGATGCTGCTTTAAATGTGAAAACAAATGTTCAAGAAGCTATAAAACCTGAATGAAAGCTAAAGCTGAATTTATAAAGCCTTGTTGCATATGAGCCAAAAGTGCAAAAAGCTCTATATAATGAACTAACCTGCCACTCATATAAATATAAATATATATAAATATATTAAAATCAGACTGTTCTACAAAATTGTGTATTTGTATTTTTGTGTACGTACAATTTTCTGCTAAGCAGAAGGAGGATGTAGTATAGGATGATGTGAGAAGAGATTTTGTTTAATCATATTTCTTTGTTACTTATTTTTGTTAACATCCAGATGCCTGTCTTTGTCTTCTGTGTATGACACTGTTCGAAAGGTGCAGTATCTCTCTCCCGCCCGCGCATTAAACCTCTTCCGCCGCGAAAGAGTCGGGGGATGCTACACGTCATCGTCAAACCCCGCAAATACGCTGAGGTCTTGATCTTACCAAGGGCTGCTCGTTCAGCTTAAAGGCTCTGTATTTCGCACTGGCATTTACTGGGCGCGTTGCGTCGTTGCTCCTGATAGTAATGGCAAATACTCACGCGCTGGTTGATCGCTTTTCACGTAGGTTCTCCAAGCACGCCGTCTCCGCCATCCACCGGCTCTAGCGCCGTGGTTCAGGTCCTCAGCCTCAAGTTTCGGGGGGGGAATAATGAAGTAGTGTAGATTGGGAGAGAGGATGAAGGGGTTGTTGTGTTAAAGTTACTTACGGTGGAGCAGCAGGCGGGGAGGCAGTGCTGTCTGTCCCGGGGGAGTGAATCTCAGGTAACACCACCACGGGGGAAGATGGAGGTGCCGCGGGAAGCTCGTGTTGCCCACAGCTGTCTGCCCGCCGCCAAAGCGTATTTTGGCTGTCAGGAAGGCAAGTTGGGAAGGTAATAGGTTGTAACTTGCCCTGTGCCGCTTCGGCCACATCCTTCTGTCCCAGGAGGTGCACGTGAGCCGTGCGCATCTCCGGTGGCTTTACGACGGTTTGGTCCGTTGCTGTGAGAACACTTGTAGCAGCGTTATTTGGTGAGGTCCGTCTTCTCATGGCATGATGCCCTTGCAGTAAAGGTACTGATTTTTAAGAGGAATATTCTAAAATCCTCTCCAAATCACTGCATTTATCTGCAAGACGCCGCGTGGGTCTGCCCTCCATCGTTTGCCACAAGGAGAAAAGTAATAGTTTTTCTCCCGTGGTGCAGTTGGGAATCGTTAGTTACACATTGTGGAGCGGAGAACTACCCAGGGAGAGAGGGGGGCCGAAGGAGAACTAGATAAACCAGGATGTAGTTCCAGAAACGAACGCAAAGCTTTGGCCACGGGGCGATGGACGTTCACCTTCCAGTCCCACCGCAGATTTGCTGCAGACCCTTGAGGCAAACCGGTCCTTTCTGCGCGCGTCAGTGTGCCCGTGTCCGAAACACAGGTGAGAGTTAATACCCGTCACATCTTCCTCAGGCGGCAGGGACTGCGAAAGAATGAAGTACCAACTTCTTCCCTTGTGTCCTTTGCTCTCTTTAATTTTTCTTTTTTTTTTTCTTCCTTTTTTTAATTTGATTTCTGACATATTTTGAACTGAGTTTTGGCCCAGGGAGAGCGATACTGCATCTTTACATGTAGGGCTCATATTTATAACAATGTGTAATGACTGTAGCAAAAGTCCTTGTTTCTGTATGTGAATGGACAGAGAAACAAGTGCTCTATTGTATTGATTAAAATAGTTAAAATGAGTCCTGTATCATTGTATCTCCTATTCTGGATTAGTGCCTTTTGGACAGTAGACTGTTCTGTAATTAAAATGTAGTATAACTGCTTTTTTGTACAGTTTTGTTTTAATAAAACTTTTTTTTAATTTGTGTTTATTTTAGTATTGTACCTATTAGAAAATAAAAATGTATAACTCAACAACGATGCATTTCTTCTATGGTCCTTTTTGTGCAAAGCTCTCCGGGCGTGAGAGCCCGAGAGAGGCCTTGAACACGGGTGAGACCTAAAATGTGTCTTTAGAACTTCTGAATGTAGAAAAATGACCATGTGCGAGAAAGCCATGAAGAGTCTTTGTACCTGCCTGGTTTTGTGAGGACGGTCTCTGGGAGGGACGAAGGTGGTGGATGCTGCAGTGGTATGTTTGAAGCGGTGGCGTCACTCCTTAGGGTCTGAGCTGTGGGCTGGTACTGGAGGGCTTTGGGGGCGGTTTCATAGAATCACAGAACGGTTTGGGTTGGAAGGGACCTTACAGATCATCCCGTTCCACCCCCCTGCCCTGGGCAGGGACACCTCCCCCCAGCCCAGGTTGCTCCAAGCCCCGTCCAACCTGGCCTTGAACACCTCCAGGGATGGGGCAGCCACAGCTTCTCGGGGCAACCTGCCACAGGGGCTCACCACCCGCACAGGGAAAAATCTCTTCCTGATATCTCGTCTAAATCTCCCCTCTTCCAGTTTGAAGCCATTCCCCATCATCCTATCACTACCTGCCCTTGTAAAAAGTCCCTCTCCAGCTTTCTCGTAGGCCCCCTTCAGATACTGGAAAGCTGCTCTAAGGTCTCCCTGGAGCCTTCTCTTCTCCAGGCTGAACACCCCCTTTCCACTAAAAGATCTTAAGAGGAGTTTTATCCCCTTTCAGTGCAGTTTAGTTTGTCACAGGAAAACATACTGGTCATACAATAATGTCATGGCCATGGAGGTGGCACAGGCAAGATGAAAAGGTGCAGTTCTCTTGGGAAACCTCCCCTGCCAGGCTCCGTGGAGCCTCGAGAAGGACCATTTGAGTCCCATCTCAAAGCGGAAGGTCTCTTGCTCGAGGAGCTGTAGAAGGTCTGCAGGGAGCAGACTTTGGGGCCATATGGTAATAAAACTGAAAAGATGTTGAAGTAATGAGTACGGCCATAATTTTTGAGAAGCCAAAGGCACAAGGGTGCGTTGGCTGCCCTTTCATCCCAGCCTGGTTGTGCTCCCCATCTTGGGTGTCTCCAAACGGGGTCTGGGGGGTGGGGAAGAGCTTCATAGAAACAGGGGAGGGAGCTGGTGGGTACGAATCAGCCAGGGAGCAGAAAAAACTATTAAGAAGTCACGGAAATTGATTTATTTATGGAGGTGGCATCTGGGTTCTGCAACACTGGTTAAAATGAGTATGTGCCACTGTGTTTTGGGGGTGATTTTGGGGCTTTGCTCAACACCCCCAGGACAAGGGCCAGGGCAACGCGTTGATGCTGCGGGTGACGAATAATGCACCCTGCGGGGGGGATGGATGCACCTTTCAAACTGCTCCTTGTGCCACAGGGGGGGAGAAAAAAAATATCTAACCCCCCTCCCCTCATTGTCATCAGCTGCCTGAGCTGCCGTGTTAGCGGGGGGTGGTTTTCTCCTGGAGGGCGCAGTCTGGGGACAGGGGACCGAACCCCCGGGGGATGTGGGGCTGTCACCACCCGCCGGGCCCTGCTGCCTCCTGGCTTTCGGAAGGAATCCGTAAAACAAGGGCTGTGCTGTAAATCAGCGTTGGCTCAGTGGCTGGGATTGAAGGCTGAGCCCCCACAGCTGTCGGCTTTCGACCATTTTTCTCATGGGTTTTGTCTCGTTTTACAAGTTAATACCCAAAACGTTTCAGTTCACTCTAA
This sequence comes from Himantopus leucocephalus, assembly GCA_003993805.1. Taxonomy (NCBI): domain Eukaryota; kingdom Metazoa; phylum Chordata; class Aves; order Charadriiformes; family Recurvirostridae; genus Himantopus; species Himantopus leucocephalus. Next base: position 115,265,999 of record RSEF01000003.1, read on the forward strand.
TTTCCAGCATAAGGGCGACTCCCGGGAACAGCTCAGCAGTTATGGAGGAGACGATAGATGATAACGCTGCCGACCATTCAGGGCCGCATCCCCCAGCTGGTTTTTTGGAGAGGCGAGGGGGGACGTGAAGGGACCCACAAGTAGAGGGCAGGAGCGTTTGGGACGGAGCCTTTCCCGGCGTGACTGGGTGCGCTGGGAGCCACTTCCCCAGGAGAGTGGCCGCCGCCACTGCCCTGGGCGGAGGATGAAAGACATCGTCCTCTCCCTGCGTCACAGATGGAAAGCAGGAATGCAGAAAAGCATAGTTTGGAGATTTTTTTTTTTTAAAAGAAACACCCACCAGAGGCTTGTGCTTTGCCAAAAAGCTCCGCTTCCAGCCCATTTTCTGCCTCTTTTTTTTTTTATTTTTTTCCTGGGGAACCAGATAATCAGGGAACCACTTTTTAAAAAAAAACCACCAAACCCCCACTCATCATAGGTCAGTGTCCGAAGGTGAGTAGAAATCCCCCTTCGCGAGCTGCCCGGCTCGTGGCAGCGCATCCCCCGCCCGGCACAGCCAGGTCCGGCGAGAAGCCCCCATGGGATCCCCCCCGCCAGCGCCGGACCCACACTCGCCTCCCCCGGCCGAAATCCAGCGGCTCCGCTGCCTTCACCACTCACCTCTTGCAGCAAAGGGCTTGAAGACAAGTGAGGACAATGACAGTGGTATTAATTTGACGGAAAGCAGGGGAAAAGGTGTGCTTTGTGGTTTAGGTTTGTTGGTCGGTTGGTTTTTTTTGTGTTTTTTTTTTTTCCTTGCTCCGTTTTGATCAGTGCCTTTTAAAAACAGCTTTGGCTGCAGAACAGAGCACGGCGCGTGGTTGCGGTGCGGGGAAGGTGTTACAACCACCTTCCGGGAAGAGTGAGGTTTGAACAAAGTAACGGCACTNAGTCCAGTACCTGTAACTTTCCAGTATCAAGCTCTGTTTTTTTTTTTTTTTTTTTTCAGAAGGTAAAACATTAAAGGGAAGGGGCTTTAAAAAAAACCAACCAAAAAGCAGCTGTATTTTTGTGCGCTGATCGCAAGACAGCACCGATAAAAATATCCTTTGCTAACTGACTTTCAGCAGGGATTGTGGAATCAAAACACAGCATTTGTTGCTTAAAAAAAAAAAAAAAAATTAAACAAAACCACCCCCAAAAAAAAATCCAAGTCAAACCCTGCCGGTTTTTTTTTTCAACTAAAAGAGAAAGAAAAATAACGTGACCGAGGGAGGGAATTTCAAGGACGTGTTGCTGCCCCGAACCACGGGCCGGTGCGTTGGGGTGCTCATCACCCCGAGGCTTTTTTGGGTGGGAGGGTGGGTGGTAGCAGGGACACCCCCCCCCCNGGGGGGGGGGGGGGGGGGGGGGGCCCCCCCCCCCCCCCCCCCCCCCAGTGCCACCCGCCCCACCTGCGCCTGCGGAATAACCCCTGCAGCATGGGAGACTGTCCCTGGGAGCGCCCCGGGGCTCATCGCCCCACAGGGCAGCTGCGAGGATAGGAGGGCAGAGGGTTTCTGCTGTGCACCGGATCAGTTCTGGTGTAGAAGACGCAGAGTGGGACACGCGGGTCACTGTTTGGCAGCGCTGCTGCCTGCGAACGTGGCTGGTGCACATCCAGAGGCTCCTTCCAGTCCCTAAAGGGGCTCCAGGAGAGCTGGGGAGGGATCTTGATCAGGGAGGGGAGCGATGGGAACGGTTTTAACCTGGAAGAGGGGAGATTTAGATGAGATATTGTGAAGAAATTGTTGCCTGTGAGGGTGGTGAGCCCCTGTGTCAGGTTTCCCCGAGAAGCTGTGGCTGCCCCATCTCTGGAGGTGTTCAAGGCCAGGTTGGACGGGGCTTGGAGCAACCTGGGCTGGTGGGAGGTGTCCCTGCCCAGGGCGGGGGGGGGTGGAACGAGATGATCTTCAAGGTCCCTTCCAACCTAAACCATTCTGTGATTCTATGATTAAGCACTGGTGAGACTCACGGGCACCTCTGTGCCTGCGGCAGGTCCCACCATAGCCCCTCCTTGGGCACCAGCATGAAGGGACAACCTGCAGCCTTGTCCCAAGCGGTGTGACCCACGGTGCACGCAGCGAGGCGAGCCGGCGGTGGCATGGGGCAGCTTCACTGAGTAACGGGCGTTTGCATGGTGTTGGAAGGGCCGGGGGGACGGACGCTGCAATGCGAAGAATTTGCACTTTGTCTTGGTTTCTTTGTGTTTGTGGGTTTTTTTAATTTAAATTCATCAGTTTTTTTGGTTTTTTGTTGCTGGGTCACTTCCATTACATTAATCAGAGACACTGATGAGCCGTGGGCGCCGCCTGCGCGGCCTCTCACTCCTCTGCCCCTGACACAACCCACCGGCCGCCGCCTTCAGCAGCGTCGGGGCAGGAGGCTGCGGCAGAGGGTCTGGGGGCCTGCGGTGGGACAGCGCGAGGCTGATGACAGCCCAGATGGGGACGTGGTTTGCTGTTTGTTGTGGTGTTTTTGTTTTTTTTTTAATAAGAGCCAAAGCTTTTGCAGCCCAGACCCGGGCAACGCAAGCGCACTGCTGGGCTTCCCGACCCGTGTGGCAACTGGTCCCTGCAGAGGGCACTGCAGCCACCACGGCCAAATTTTTAGGCTGTAGGACAAGAGTTGCCCTGACCATGGAAGGACCATGGGAAGTCACAGATTTGCAGTTTTCTGGCCTCTACGCCGCTCCTCACACGCTGTGATCTCCTACAGCCAGCGATGCTCCACGTGGCTGCTCAGAGGACTTTACTTACTTTTCAGAGAGTGGGCGGACAACCCCGAGACTCTCATCTCATGGGTCTTAATCCGGACACCTGATCATAAAACAAATAATTTCTCCAGCCTGACAGCTTAGTTCTGGTTGTGAATTCACAACAGGGACAGAGGGGCTCTGGCAGCAGACGTGGTTGGCCGGTGCAGACCGACGCTGAGCTCGATGGAGTAGCCCATCTTCTCATCCATTGCTTGCTGCATCTGCACCGTTCTGGAGAAATCAGGTCACACCAGGCTGCGATGACATTAAAATGAGCGTTCGCACCAAGTTCAGTCTGATCTGGTTTCCCAAAAGGAACATGCCCCATCCCAGCTCCCTCCCGACTAACCAGGTCGTGGATTTTTAAGCAGTTTCCCTGCAAAACTTGCCCCATCCCAGCCACGTCCACCTTCCCCATCCCCAGAGCACTGGGGCCGTTTGCCTGGTTTTGGGGGGCTGCCCGCAGCTGGTGTTTACAGCCCGCAGGGGAACAAAGGAGAAGAGGAAGGAAAAATGCCTGCAGTGACTGAGGGCAGAGCCGGCAGCAACAGCCCTTGTAACAGTCTGAAGCCGGAGAGCACGGGGGGAGCTCGACCAGATCTCCATCTGCTTTTATTAAGCGTCGCGATAGGGAAAATGAGTATTAAATAAACTTTCCCCCGGCTCAGCACAGCTCCGTGGCCCCGCGGTCTGGGAGGATTCCCACCCCTGAGTGGCTGCGGGCAAAGGGCTATCTGCCCGAACATCAGAGAGGAGGGAGGACGGAGGGAAGGTAAAGCTGTGGGTTTGCGCTTGTTGATGGGAAGATCCCTGAACTGCAGGCAACGGGGCAAAAGTCTTGTTTGAAACAGATGTCAGCACCCTCGAGCGATGCGACTCCATCGTAGGGCCGCAAATAGGTCTAAACATTTTGGGGATACGAAGGGGATGAACAAAGCGCAGGCTTACCGGCTCTAAAGAAGATGTTTATTTAGGTACTGCAGGCTGCGTTGCATGTATAATACAATATTACAGTAATTTAGTATTGTACAGAAATAATTAAAAACTTTACAGCTCATTACAAAGTATCTTTGGATTTTAGCTCATTTAACGTACACCGACGGACGCGTCATACCACAGTGTAAATAGCCACTCTTTATATACAGACCCGCTACATTTACAGAACTCGAGAGACAGACGAGCTGGAAAAGGCTCTCCCCAGACACGGCGGATGGGAGGGACAAAGCGAAAGGGCCGTGGGCTGCCGTGAGCACGCTGGGGGCGCGCGGGGAGGAGCGGCCCCCAAGACAAGGACGTCTGCAGCGAGGCGGGAAGGGGCCGGCTCCCACCCTGCCGGGTATTGCTTGGAGCGCAGCTCCTCCATCAGCCTCACCATCAGTTTGGCAGAGGAAAGCGAGGGGCAGAGCAGCCGCCTTCTCCTACCCAACAAAAGCGCTGAGCAGGTAAGGCCGGTGAAGGGGAAACATCTTTAACGCCTCCCTCCCGCTCCGCGCCAGGCGCTCCTCCCTCTCGCGGGGTTTAAGGAGCCCCAAACCACGTCCCCCACTCTCTCCGCCGCAGCGTTGGGATGCCGGAGGCAGGACAAGGCTGAGCCAGAAGGCTGCGCCGGCGGCCGAACCCAGCCCAGCGGCAGCCCAGTCCGTCTCGGGGGTGAGAAACACAAGGGTGGTTTAGGAGGAGGGTGGGGAGCGCAGAAACCAAAGCAAAGATGGACAGAGGAGATCTGGGAACAAGACACTGGTTTGCGACCCCAGCTCAAGAGTATTTTGTAGTGTGAGCAGTCTGCGCCTTTACTTCTCGTGGTCTCCCTTTCCTACACGGAAAGCCGCGAGGCCGGCACGAGATCCAGCCCTGGCTGCGTCGGGCGCTGACCCAGCGATAAGGCACTGCGAAAACGGAACTTCTTGTGCAAAGAACTGGCAGTGCCAGCGTAAGGACAACACAAGCACCAGCACAGAAAAAGACTCTTCAACAGCTCCACGACAGTACAGACGGGTGCGTACAACACCCGAGCTCGTTTCGTGCAGGTTTTCACGACTGGTAGGCAGGAACGAGGCGGGTTTCTTGGCCCGTAGGAGAGCAAAGAGGTGTTGAACATCCCGCCTGGCGGGCAGCAGCGGGGGGCTTCCATCTCAACCACTGACAAAACTCTCTTCTTAAGGACTCGGGCACGATCACCACGCAGAACTCGTTTCTATTCATGTTCCTCAGCTAAACTACACCATTAAACAAGAAAGAGCCAAGACCCTCAAACCGAGAAAGTATTATTCTGGACATAGAGATCAAAACACCATGAGAGCGCTGAACGGAACACAGGAAAAAGTCTTGGCTTGCTTTGAGAAAACCCCAAAAAGTCCCTCCAAAAAATATCATCCTCTTGGCTGGCCCGGAGCAAAGGACACCCCGCTTCAGAGCCCCCCACCCCGTGCAGAGGACGGGACCTGCGGACCTACGGGCGGTCCGGTACATTTCCGATCCACCAACAGAGTTTTCTACGCCCAGAATCCGAGAGCCATCCGTGGTTCAGGGATACGGAAAGCAAACTTGCCCCACCGAGCAGACACAGGAGATGAGACACTCGCTACAAATTACAGTTCCTGCAGGAAATATTATTCTTCCCTGTATAAAGTGCATGAAAATCTCGGAAAATATGCATAGCAATTAACGCGCCAGCCACAGCTGCCGGGCGCTTCCAGTTAAGAGCACCTCCTCCTTTATGCTGAGCGTAGTTTTTCTAATACCATCAATTAAAAAAAATATATATATTACCTTCATTATGGTTTTGAACTGTTTTCTGGTTAGTTGGCTTAGCTGGTGCAGAGGAACAGATGGCTTTGAGCAGAGGGATGTGCACTCACTGTGCCAAAATCTTGGAAAACACCTTTAGAGGAAACCTCAGGTGCCCAGGAAAGCTGGGGTGGGCAGGAGGGAGGGAGAGGAGTCCTCTAAGAACGTCCTCGTGGCCGAATTCGATTTGTTTGGCTTTCCAGAGCTTGAGCTGCCCAGGGGCGATTCGGTTAAGGTGGCTTTGTTTTTGGGGCAGGTGTCAGGGTGGGATTTGAGGAGAGGTTTAGTTTCCGAAGTCAAACGAGACGGTAAAAACCAAGAGAGCTACGGGTGAAATCCTCCCTCCACCAAAGTCAGCCAAGCGCGCGGTTAACAGAGCCACCCCCTCACGCTGATCATCCACTGATGTTTCAAAACACACCAGCCATTTCTAAGACGTCTGCTTCCAGGACAAGCTATCCTAGAGGAGGCGGTGAGTACGTTCTGTTCAAACCGCGTTTCACAGCCCTCTAAACACGCAGAGCACGGTTTGTAACACAACCGAGGAGGGGTGGAAGAGACAATCCCCCCCGTATCAGTCGGCTGCAGCCTCCGACCACGTGCTCCAGATGCGCAAACGCTGAAATTGGTCCCTACGCGGTCAGAGCTGTAGTACAAATACGGCCAGAGGAATTCAGTGGGTAACGTAAACAGTGAACTATTAACCCAACTGCCTTCTCCTTGAGCCCTTCACTCCTGTGACTTTGGAACCTTTACATCAGTCCCGCACAACCCCAGTCTTCAGAGACAGTGGTGCAAGAGAAGAGGCTTCAAAAGGACTTGGACAGGTTCTTCCTTCCAGTCCCTTAAAGGGGCTACAGGAGAGCTGAGGAAGGACTTTTTACAAGGG
>RSEF01000003.1:115272550-115352037 GCA_003993805.1 Himantopus leucocephalus
TCCCTTCCAACCTAAACCATTCTATGATTCTATGATTCCCTTCGTATTTCCCCCCAAGGGGCCACGTAGCAAACATCAAGAAGTTTCAAGGATCTCCCTAAATCCCGTAAATGAAATGCTGAGACTAAACCACACAACTGTCGGTTCGGGGGCAGGTTCACATTAGCTAACTTCCTGCAGCACATCAGAACAAAGTGCAATTAGAAAAACGGTAAAGATGGATTTTAGAAAACGTACAAGGCAGTTCAAGAGGCATCACGTTAATTAGCGGGTGGTCTTTCATCAGCAAGACTCGTCATACCCCAAAACCAAACGCCGTTTTTGTTGCATGAGGCGTGTCTACACAAACAGTTACAATTTTAAACCCCAGGATTGTAGAGTCTGAGCGCTTCATTACTAAATTTCTCCCATCGTCTCGGCTTGAACGGACAGGAGCTTCGTGCAAAGGAAAAGGAGGAAAAACTGTACACTAAAAAGTATCTTTAAAAGCTGGTCTGTACATTTTATATTAAGATTTCTTTACGAAAATGTAGGAAACACTGAAACTAGGTACACAAAGCTGAGAGGATATACCCATCCCCAGCAGTACTACGCATGCTGCATTGTAACCCATCCCACTTATTTCTGCTACAGATTAGTTTCTATTTTAATTTTATTCCTTCTGCATAAATGATATTAATTACAGTAAATCAGCATAATTATCTCCTTCGCTAAGCATCCCTCTCTCCTTTGATGACAATGTATCTTTCCCTTGGACCTCTGAACCAGATGGCTAAGGCACTTAGACACCCACGTGCAGCACGGGCAGCGGCGACTAGATACGTATTAAAGATTAATCATTAATTTAGCATCCCAAATATTCCCCACGTAGATAAAACGTCTATTGCTCAAGCTGTCCAGTCCCCCCATGATGACTAAACACGATATAAACAGCTCAGAATATCAATGTCTGTGGCCTTTCTTGATTTGTTAGAAAACGAGCGTGCGTACGTCGCTATGTGCACATGTATAGATACACACACGCACAGCAATATGCAATCTGCGCCACAGGCAGTTAAAAAGTAGCAAGGGTTACCAAAAATAAAATCAAGTTTTATAAAAGCCAGCCCAAACCTCCCGCTTTCAAGAGAGCAGTTAGTTTTGGGGACGACTCTCCAGCTGCTCAGCCGGGTTTGCTTTTGCGTGCCGCGGGGAGGGTTTAGCTGGCGGCGGAGGCGCCTCCTCTTTGGATCGACGCTGGGTATGGTGCTAGGAGAGCTCCTCTGTGCAACGTCAGGCGGTGGATGATTGTAAAGCGCAAACATTTCATATTTTAAAATAATAAATAAAAATAAATAGACTGGGTTAATCCCGTTACAAGGACAGTGACCCTCTGCTTTGCATAACTGGTAAAAATCCAAGTGTCTCCAAAGGCTGGGCGGGAACATGGAAGCACGTACGTGCCGATCTCTCTGCAAAAATCCCCTTGGCCCGAAGGACAGAAGAAGGTCCTGCCACTTTGGGGCAGGTGAGAGAGGGGATCCTGCCATGGTGAGAGCGCACGTTAAATAGATTACAGACAGTAAATTCGCTCAACTCCCCTCTTCCCTAAAAAGAAGGGATCAAAAAATATTCAAAATATCACAAAAATATTACAGAGTGGGTCATGGGCCTTCTCCCGTTCCCAACAAATCAGGCAGGAAGATTGCGCTGATTTCCACTGAAGGAGAGAGGGACAACAGGACAGTAATCAAAACAGGCGGTGGTCCCAGGTCACATAACCAAAGAGCCGTTGCTTTTTTAAATAAAGGGGGTTTTTTGGTTCTTTATTTCCAAATAAAGTTTTACGTTTGTTTCTCTGCCTGTCTGGAATCATTCTAACCTTGCCCTTTCACCATGTGTTACGCGATATGGACACAGCTCTTATGAAATTAGAAAAGAACTGTTATTTTGGGGAGGATTTTTTTTCAGAATTGCCGGTCACATCAAGAGAAGCACCGGCGCGTGGGTAGTATTTTGTAGCTACTGGAAAGCCATGCTATAATTCAAACAATTTACGCATCTCTTCCTTCTCCGAAAGGTGGAGGAGAGCAGAGCTTACACCCACCCACCGCCACGAGCCTTCACTGGCTGCCATCAGCCGTACCCTGAAGCGTCACAATTTGTAACAGGAAACGAAGGACGTAGATCCAGCACCAGGACAAGGCAAAGAATTAACATGTCAATCACCCAAAGCAGAGAAAAAAAACCCCCTTCATTAGTGTTTGCCACAAACTAGAAGTTCACGTGGTTGGTTTAGCTTCCCAAAGGTAGAAGACCTGCTCCCCGGGCTGCGTTGCACGGTGTTCGCTGCGGTGGGTAGGGCTGTCTCAGTTTGCCCAGGACTTCCTGTTCTCCGTGTTTTTCTGGCTCTTCTCCGGTCGCAGCGTGGCTCCTCCTTCTGATTTCACCAGGGCTGTGAGCGAAGCCAGGTTGGAGGCTGAGCCGGAGAAGTTGCCGCTCTTCCTGTTCTCAGCGGCGGCTCCTCCTTGCAACCTCAACCCGGTGCTCCGCCGCCTTGCTGGTCCCGTGGCCTTTTTAACTCTGCCCGGTTTCACAAGCAATCCGTAGCCTGGGTTGCATCTGAAATACTGCTTCCCTCCAATCGACCCGTCATTCTTACCTTTGACGAGAAGAGAAAGAGAGGTGATAGAGAAAATGGCTTTCATTGTGTGCATACGGCGTGCTACTAGGACGACACTGGAAGAAGAAAATGCTGAGATGGAAAACGACTGTTCCCTATAAATACACCGTGAAGGTGAACACCCAGGAGGAGAGAGCGCTACGGGCACAAGAGGACAAATCTGAACCGAAGATCGATACACTTATTGATACAAAGACAAGTCTTCCAACTGCCAGAGGAGTAGAGAAGTGGGAGTAGCCTTCCCACAGGAGTGAAGACAAAAAAGCATCAGCTGGTTTTATGTCTGAACTTGATAAAATTCTACGATTAGAGGAAGCGGCTGCCTGCGACAGCAGAAGGCTGGATTCGATTCAGATGGCTCCTAGCTGCAGGCTTGTGCTCCAGTGACACCAGTACACTCTGCTGCTGAACACCAGCAAAGCCACTGCATGGAGACAGTTACTCTGAATGGGACGCTCCACCTTATTCATCCTCCCTGTTTGCTATTCAGGGGAATTCTTTAATTTCACCAAAAGTGTTAAATAATCAGTTCAGCAACAGATGCATTAGCAAACTATTGGGAAAGATGGAAAAAACCCATTTAAAAGAGCTTTTTGGTCTTCTGAGTTTGAGAGTCAGAAGCTGAGAAGAGTTACTGTTTCTGTGCCATAAAACCTTCACAGAACAGAAAGAATGAATTCTTTACGCTGATGCTATCGAGATCTTTCTATTTCTCCCTTTAGAGCATTTTAAAAATCTCATGAATACTGTTCTGGGTACCAGGACAGAGACTGCTCCCATCTGTGAAAGGAATGCCAAAAGACCCAACAGCTCTTCAAATGACATAAGGTCAGTCCTTTTCTTTCATGAGTGTTTCCTTCTCTCTACCACTGTTACCGCGTTGGGTCCGATACGGCCTCACGTGGCCAAGGACTTGGACTTCTACCCCTGTTCGTAGTGAGACAAAGATATGAGTTTGTGACCGTATTTCCCAAGTGAAGCTCCAGGTTTGCCTAGAAGCCAGTTATGCTCCAACAAATCAGGGACTAAATCCTTGTGGAAACAGAAGGGAAAAAAAAATAATGCAGTAACATCAGCAAGTTGAGCCCTCAACAGACCGAAAATCTCGTAGCCATTCGACTCTTCTGCAGACAGCGAAGCTGATGCTTACCGGGTATGTGCAAACAGCTTCACAGTCTTAGCACTGTGGACTAGAGTAGCCAGACAGGGAGGGAAGGTGACTTTCTGAAATTGAAATGAATCTGTAAATACATATTTTTATTTCTTTTTTTTAAATAAGGCATGAATTCAGCACTGAGAATAGGGTCTACAACTTTCAAAGGGATTAGAGCTACGCTTTGCTTTCCAGGATGGCAAACTCCAGAGGGTTTTCTGAAACCAGCTGCAAACACACCGTCCAGTTTAGCTTTTATGAGCACACCATGTGCAGGGAAGATAACTGCTCATTTAATGGGAGTTCTGGATCCTTGACACAGTATTTATCTCGGTGAACGGCTCCAATCCCAGGGAAGCGTGCAGCAGAGACGAGCATGGGCAACTCCCTGGGACGTGCTGATTCACCAAACAGAGCCTGCACTGCAGACTTGGAATGCTACGGCTTGGTTAAAAGGATTTAAATAAGGAGCTTTACGTGCCCTTGGTAAACCAAACCCTCTTACTATCAAAGGCAGCGGTATCTACTGCTTGTCTCTTGAATTTTCCACTAGCACACCCTGCCTTCCCCCAGTCCTGCCTACTCTTGGAGAAAATGAGTGCCATGAAAGCGGACATGAACCTGCTGAGGAAAGGAGTTATGAAGCCGGGGGCTGGAGCAGAGAACAAATGCCAGCCATCATCTTTCTTTCATCTCCCTCACTTTAAAGGGCCTGTGCTGAAGCCACTGTTTTTCCGCATCGTGCTGCAATGGAACACATGAACAGAGCCTTCCCAGGAAGAGCACCCTGGTTTCCCAAAGGTATGCATTACAGCCTAAATTCTGGGAAGTCTGCAGTTGGACAAGTAAAAGTCCAACAGGAATGACAAATGAGAAGCTGCAAGAAACCTTAAATCATCTGTATGTCCTGGTGGTGGTCAAGAGATGATTATTTCCTACTGGGTTTCACACATATAGGTACATATATGCACACACACAAATAATCTTTTGCAATTTTATAGCTTATTTTAAAATAGCTTGTGAGAGACTAGGTAACCTGTTAAGAGATGTTGCAATTTACTTCGCCTAAACGTTCCTTTGCTCATTTGAATCTCACAACTCCTGTTGCGCTTTGGACACCCTTATCCTCAGAGCAGGAGCCCAGAAGAGAACGTTCTGGGCACAAGGCCTGTCTCCTGCAACGACGTACTTACTGAGCCGCGTTGTAAAAGCAACCCTGATTCCTACCTTCATTGCAAGAAGCCAATGGAATAGCCAAAAAGGGGCACAACTCAGTCAGAGGTCAGTGAGACTAGGTTTACAAAGGCAGACTGGAAAAAGATTACAGCAGGGAAAGACCTTTTACATTTCTCTTCTCAAAACGCCCCCAGTAATGGCTAATGAACCCCCCCTCAGCAAAAAGCGGCATTAAAATGAACACTGCGAACTCTGACGTGCTGTCTGCTTTACACCCGCTCTAGATCATACGTTACCTGAAGGTAAATCCAGTTCGACACCAACCCATGTTCCCTCTTGAAAGTCTGTGGGCCCGATATATCTAACGGTGCCAGTCTTATTTGCGCCAACCGTCACATATTCTCCCTCTTTCAGCCACTCGGGAATTTCATTGGCATCTTCGGAGTCAGAAGTCACCTCCAGTTTTTCTTCTGCCATCTCTGATCCATTATGGTTCAGTCCACGGGCAGTGGACGTGCTCTTTTCTCCTTCCTGCTGCTCTTCTGTGTTTAGCGAACATGTGGGATCTGTCCCCAGCATGCTTGTAAAGGACTTCAGCTCTGACGTCTTGACTTTCTGGATTTTGAAGGGGGAGGCTGCAACGCTGGGCTGGGACGATTGGTCAGGATGAATCTGCGGTTTGGGAAACCCCAGTTCTGAAGCCCCAGAAGCCATTTTTTTTTTCCTAGCTTGTCCTGCTGACTCCATTGATTGTGTGGACAACTCCTTCTTTGGAGTGGAGGTAGAAAGAAAGGATTTTGCATCAGTGGCTACAGAGGCATCATTTGCCTGCTCACTTTGAGTCACAGGAGATGTGCACGATTTTGATTTCAAAGCATCATTTCCATTCACTTCGGTGCTGTCTTTAGGTCTTGCGTGAGCACTTTGAAGGCTGAAGGCGGGTAGACTCTCTCTCTTAGTACTGAGACAGGATTCTGAAGAACTGTCTGAGTGCCCTGGCATGTCAGAAGGAGAGACCTGAGCCACAGCGGGAGCTGGGAACTCACTCACCACAGGCATTTGACCTCCTGCTTGAGCCACAGCATCACTTCCCGCTGCAAGGGCTTCAGAGAGGGTGGCTGTCGAGACACTGTGAGAAAAGTACCCACTGGAGGCTTCACTCAGAGGACTCGGAGGTCCCTCCTGGGAGTCCTGCGCCTGGGTGTCTCCTGCGGGCTGCTGCAAAGGCACTTTGGGTGTCTTCTCCCGACTCTTGTCCACCTCAGACGTCTGCACCGCAGTGTCGAATGGCTGTTTCCCTGCTTCCTCTTGATTAATCTGAAACAGAAGAGGATAGGGACCGTGGAGCTCCATTATCCAAAATATCTGGGCTAAAAGGATAGATCCAAGGCTTCTGGGAAGTACTAAGACCTCCAGCTTATCTAAATCCCTGTGTAGCCGCAATCTCCAAAAGATGCAAGCTGATCCGAAGTCAGCTTTGCAAACCTGGTAGGATTGTCAGCTCATTTCTTCCATTAATAAGAAAAGTGTCGACTAAAAGAAATACGTTCCCCAATATTTACTGAAAAATTATTTATATTACAGGAATGGTCATTTGCTGTTTGAATAGCAGGATTTATATGAAATGTGAAACAGCCATGATCTATAAGTCTCTCACAGTTATTTGGCTTAACTCTCAGGATTGATAAATCATGCCTCTCCAACTAAACTGTCATTTATGTCCCCGTTTCCAGATGCCATTCCCACCTCAATGCCGCCAGCACCACACACTTTCAAAGTATGAAATTAACTGCACCTCATGAGATTAACAGCCCATTTTAGTGATGTATTTCTTGGCTGTAAAGTTTACTAAATCTGATAGATCAATATCTTTTGCCAGCACATGTACTCTAAAAGATTAGGATGTCTCTAAATCTCTTGGGGAGGGAGGGAGGGAGGGAGGAGGCTGCTAATATGAAGGGGGGGGGGGAAAGTGGTTGGAGGACGGCAGATTTGTACATATCCCGTCTTAACTGTCAGGTGGACGTTTTTGCTGTTCAAAATTTTGTGGTTTATCCCATCTAGTGGTTAAGTGTCCCAAACGACAGGATTTTCACCTTATTCTGAAGTGCTTTTTCCACTGGAAACGTAGGCGGCGTTTGAAGAAAGAGGGATTTGATTGAATTACAGGAAGTTCAGAACCAAAGGCTAGCTCGCTATTGCTAAGTGAAATGTAACACAGAAAACATTTTTGAAATATTCCTGCATATTAAAGACATATTTTTAGTTTTTCTATGCAGAGGACGGTGTACACGTGGATTCCGGAGCTCTGCTCCTTCTTTGGGTTTTCCCTTTTAAGCGTTCAGACAAGACACATTTTGCTAAGACAATAAAAGCACAGTGGGAGAAAGCTGATTTGCTATGCAGAGGACTGAAGTTCTGCTGAACTGCGGGAGATCGTAGGGTCTATTTTCTCTCCAGCTTAGCAAGAGCCTTTTTTTCACGCCGATATAATGAATTGGCTTGAAATGTAAAATTGAGAATTAAGCTCAACTCTCAGAATAACAGACAAGTTCTGTTTATAGAAAGCATCAGAGCCCAGCAATTTGCCTTTTAAAGCAGCAAAACAGCTAAATTTTAGCTAGTTAACTGCTAACGCAACCATATGATTAACCAGGCTTTCAAACATAAAAGTGTCACCAGCGATATACGGGGAGATTTTACCAGGACCTAAGAAAACACAGCAACACACACTGCATTCAGTTGTCTCACAGTAAAGCAACAGTAGAAGTGCAACAGGTGTTAACGAGATAACCCAGCACTTGCTTTTGCCACCTCTGGTTTCCAGGCATGTGAATATGAAAATTGTATCATCACATCCTGGGAGATGCTCACCTGTTTTATCTTTGCAGCACTGGCATCGACACTGGCAGACTGAACCATAATTCGCGGGACAGCCTGCAGGAACGAAAAAAACCACAGCATCGTTCACTTAAAGGAGTAAATATTGTCAAACTGGTAAACGGTAAAACTTACATTTGAAATTTTGGAATCACAAACAAACCTTTGCCATGAAAGGACAGAGCATTGCTATTCTGATGATGTACTCTGAAGGGGTAAATACCTTAACCAAGGCATCCCTGAATTTTAATACATAAGCAGCTACAAGTACAAATTCATAGTGTACAAAGTTTTCTTTTACACAGTTGGTCAAAGACAGACCACTGAGCAACCAGATAACAAAGAGACCTGAGATTGTACTGGTTTGGCCAGTGAAATCCTCAGCTTCAGTCCATCTCCAAAACTCTTTCTCCATCACCAGTACGTAATTCAGCTTAGATTTTAGCATTGTTTGCTTTAACTCAAAAAGGAAGCCAGAAACAAGATCTGCGCAGCCTCTTTTCAAAGAGGGCATCACCACTGCCTGCTAGAGTGAAGACTACACGTGCCATTTGCTAAGCACAATAGACTGGTCCTGTGCCAGAAGAACCACTTCTGTGTTTCAACAGTATCTTCTCTTTTAAAGCATGGGGGCTTGATAGGAAGGCATTGACAATAAATGTTGCTCATTTGCTCCGTATTCAGGTTTTTATGTTAAAGATTTGAAATAATCATTCTCCTAAGGCTGTAACAGCAAATTGTGACACTTGACTATAAATCTTAGGCTAAGCTGTCAACTTGGGCTGTCACACACTGTTGATACTGGACGGGAAGGGACCACCAGTTCAATGGTGAACCTTGGGAAAGGGAAAGGAGAGAGGAGAAAAAGGCAGAAACATCTCTCTTTAGCACTGTTAAATAACGTACTGCAAGTGCAGGTTCATACTTTCAGGGAAAGAGCACTTTAAGGGCGACATATTATACAATTCGGGAGCAGTCTGCTTTTTTCTTTTCTTTTTTTTTTCTCCAAGGGACTTGAGGACTCCTTCGGTAGAAATATGCAGGCAGTGCTCATCTCCGAGACAGTTATTTCCAGAATTCAACAACCTGTTTAAAGAACTGAAACTTTCCAGCTGAAGAGTAAAGTACTCTTCTCTTGCACCCCTTCTAAGTACAGTAAAGCAGGAATATGACTAATCCTGTCCCCAAAAGAAACAAACGTGGGAGAAGAGAACAGCTATTATTTATACCAAGATTGCCAGGCATTAGATAAAAACATGGTTGTTTGAGGTACAAAATAAAAAGACAAAAGATGGACAAAACCTCCAACAGGTTCACAGTGGATCAAAATAATGTTTTTTAAGACATGAAAGCTTCAGTTCAACAAAAGAAAGCAGAAGAGGAGGGGTTTGCTCGTCATTAAACATGCTAATTGAAAGTACGTTGCTGAAGTGGGGTTCAGAGCAAACGGGCTCTATGTCGAGTGCACGAGGTATCAGCGTTTTGCGATGCTCACTAGGACACGCACTGGGGCTCCAGGGAGCAGATGGTGACCCCAATCAGAACAAATCAATGAAGCCTAAAAACAAACACAGCTTTAGGGCTCCCGATCCAGTGGATGTTAGACACCTCATACTCCAGAACTTCAGCCTCCTTTGGAATCAAGTGGTTATCTTCTAAGACAAAAGTACTAACCTGAAAACAACACTAGCACTGACTTGTGACCGAGTCCCGAGTAGCTTAGAGCAATGAGGTGCCCAAGTACTCTGACTTGTCTTAAATTTTAACTCAGACATGCAAAGATAACATGATTGTCATAACAGCCAAGTGTTTCACTTCCTCCTAGAGAGGAGAGGGATTAACTTTCTTAGGAGAACACCCTGCAAATTTTAGGTTTAATAGAAGCTTATGATGGTGTTAAAGGGAGCAGGGTATTTGGCACAACGCTTATTCCCTCCTCCTCAAGCCCCTTTGAACCACGGGTTGGTCCATCTTGGGAGCGCAAAGCAAAGCTATTAAATACCACCTTCTAATGAAAAAAATATCTGTAGTCACAAGGCATTAGGGCTAATCCCTAGGCAGGCACTTACATAGCACTTTAAACCTCTTGCAGAGGTGCAGCTGAACCTCAGCGCGAAGCCAAGGCTCTTGATTTCAAATTATCCTAGTTAAATATCTCCGTGGTCCAAAGCACTGCATTTTGGCATCTCAGAAAGGTTGTGCAAAAGAAAAACACTGTCCTTGTCGCTTGCACGCTTCTCTTTGTGATCTGATACAGCAGGGGAAACAGCCTTTTCCAGCAGACCTTGTATCAGGAGCTAAAGCCGGCTCCAGGCTCTCACACTGGCACCGTAACACAACTTGACCTTTTTGCCCCATTTCCTCCCAGTATCCGTGCCATCTCTGGGAAGTGCTCTGAGATGTAGCATTATTATCCAGAGATAAGCACTCAGAATTGGAATAAGAAAAAGTATTTAAAGGTATTTCTCAGTTCCTTTGATTTCCTTTTCTCCCTTTAAAACAAATAAACAGAGGAAAGTGTTTGCTTGTGGTTTTTTTATCTCTCAAAACCCTTCAGTCTTACAGCCCGTAAATCCATGAAATCTAAAAATCCAGTTGATATCAAACAGCAAAAGAAAGAAACCCGTTACGCTTTAATCATTCCTCATCAAGTTCTTCTCCTGAAAGGATGACGAATCTCAAACCTACAATAACTTCGCCAAGCAATGTTTAGAAAAACATGGGAGAAAAAAGCAATTATGAGAAGTGGCACTTGCCCAACTTTGGTGTTGACAAGAAACAGATGGGCAGAAACACCCTCACTGGGGTAGCAAGGGTACTAAACCAAATCTTTGTTATGAAATGCAGTCAAGTTACTTGGGGGGAGATACTGCAAACAATGTGTTTGACTATCTGTGAAGACATTTACTGGAGGAAAAATATTCCTGAATCGAGCGCCAAATTCTGTCATTAAACTTTTGTAGATAGCGGCTGCTAAACCAGACATATATATTTACCCCATGGCAAAACATGACCCTTTTACAGTGAAAATTTTTGGCACAATTTCTTCAACCGAGCTGACAAAATAGGGAGTAAGAGAGAACATGAAAGCAATTTACTTTAAAGCATCTTTGAATCTTTGTAGAACAAAAATTGTCTTTTTCCTAAGAGCTGCTACTCCGTGCCGTGAGTTTATAAGGACTTCTAAGAGTGCGTATTTTCTGGTCAGATGAGAGGTCAGTTTGCACATACTTTGAGGGGACCAAAAGCCATGTAGTTACTAGTGATCAGAGTAATCTGGAGACCAACCTGGTACGTTGGTGAGCTCGAACAGGAAAAGCAAACGTGTATCTCACCCCACCTACAGAGGCATCAAAATTAATCCAAAGTGAACTCTTTTTTTGTACCATATATTACATATCTATAATGGCAACCTCTTCTATGAGCTCAGAAAAACACATTTGGTATTTCTACATCATTAAACATTTTGTAAAATGCCTCTGACAGTGGTGACTGACGATTTCAGTACAAAGCCTTTTGACTTCATGTCACTGGATGAAAATCCTTCAACATTAACACCCAATATACAGGAAGTTCAGTGGTGGTTAACAGAACAGACCAGGCCAGAGCGTACAAGAATCATCCTCCAAGCCCCAGAAATGGTCTAGCCAAGGTTATAGCTGATGCAATCCTAAAAGGGCATTATCAGAAAACCTCCACTGCTCTTGTCTACGCGTTACCATCCGCAGACGGGAGTGACTGAGCTCAAGGACTGTCACACTGACAGTATTATGTTCACATCACCATTTAAAAGCAGTTATTAGAAACTTCTGCAGCACGACATCACAGTTGCTTCACTAAATGTAGATTTAAATCAGTTTTGAGCACTTGGGATAAAATACGTTCAGAAGGCATACACAGCAATGCAGTAAGAATTCTGAATCCCCTGTACATAGCCAAAAACAGTTGAATCCATTTTAAAAAGGTCCCCCCAACTACATTCCTCTCTGCCCTCAATTTTAAAATAATTTTAAAGTCATTAATTATTCAAATATAAAATCTCCTGCATTCCAGAAGGAGATCTGAAACCCAGTACCGGTTCGTTTGTTGTTTCTTTGGCGTTTGCTTCTTTTCCTCTCTAAAAACACTGCACATTTACATAATAACCCAAACAAACCCCTCTTATTCCACCTTCCATATGTGGAACATTTCAGCCTGTAATAATACTTTTGAATTCCACATTTCTAATATACTTTATGCAAAATTAACCATACCGTTTTCTATGCAGATAAATTACTTCATTCCTAGGTCCAGGCAGATTAAAAGGGTAATTCATAACCATTTTCGAGCTAGTTCATAAAGAAGTTTCAGTGGTTTTCTCTAAGAACTTTAAAAGCCAGTTTTCCATACTCATTCTCATTAAAAACTATTTGTATGAGGATGATAGCAAAAACTGAACTCAGAAAGAAATCAAAACACTAACAACTCAATCGCAAGAAGTAGACACATGTGAGCTCAGCTGGCCACAGAGGATCTGTTGAGCTACGCTGATTATAGCATCTAAACGATTCTTTATTTGAAACTCTGAAAAAAGCCTTCGAGATTTTAAAGAAGGTTCTCCGAGGCCACATTATTTACATTTGATTAAGGAATGTCAGTTCTAGCAATTATACTATGCACCATGAACATCCACGAAACGGCTATTTTTTAATGCACTGCCAGAAAAAGGCTTTTGTCTATTTAGATAGCTTTTCATTAACTGCATTGCATTATTTTTTAAGATTAATTACTACGTCTGCATCAGAAGGTGAAAGAGAAAAAATCAAGAGCTGCCCTCTCCAAGTGTCACATGTCTGCATTTATACACCACAAACCAAAACCGAACTACATTGGCATATGCAAATTCCAATAGTTCATTATTTTTTTTTAACATAGCTGTGACTCGAGATGTCTCATTGAAGCCACGTGCTACCAAAAAGACATCTGAGCATCCAACAAGGTTCTCGAGTATGAAGGTGACCAAAATCCGTTTACTAAATGCACAGTGGTCAGAGGAATGAGCTTCTGCCACAGCAATGTCAAAAAACAGAGACTGAAATTTAATATGTACATTTTTAATGTCAGCCCCCAATGATGCCCTAAAATGTAATTACACGGGCAGTTCCTGGAGATCAACAGGGTCATAAGGTAAAGAACTGTAATTCTGCTCGGTGCACACTATGAAAGCCTCAGCGTCTTAATAAAAAAGACAAGCTTCAAGAGCACGTACATAATATATTTAAACACAGACAGATGAAACTCTGCTTCTCCATCCACCTGCATATTTTACACAAGTATTTTAAACTTTTCCCCATCAGCAAGAAGGTTTGGTAAGGCTTTAAATCTTGCACGCTGCCGTACTAAGCTTTTTAAAGAATAGACTAGGAAAATAAAAAGCAATTCCAGCAATCCAAAAAGGTTTAAATTGTTGGCTCTTTTTTTTATTTACAGACTACTGGCAATTAATTTAAAGGCATCAGATAATGGAGAAAATAGGCATTTTCTAACTTAAAAGTATATAAACAGCTTCATCAGAAACCAATCTTTTAGGTACATAAACAGCTTCATCGGAAGCCGTTCTGCTAGTTACATAAAGAATCCTATTATGCCAAATTAATTCAATCTAACTAATTAGAGAGCAGGAAGTTCTTTCAATTATTTTATGTGCTGTCTGAGAAACACACTTGAATACGAGAGCAGATTTCATTAATTGCGGTTCATTATTCTCCAGATTAGTTACTAAACTTGCATCAGAAGGTCAAAGACAGCAATTTCGTTAGCTGCCACCACCTTGACTGGAATGTCTCTGCATTTTTGAAACTCGGGCAACCACTGACTATGAACAAACCCGGCATTTTGTTAAGATAACTTTTGTATGTGCTCACTTACTCTAAGGTTGATGCCAGCCTAAGCAACGGTGTACGATTGAAATAAAAAGCTAACATAAAAAAAAAAGGTATTTTCAGAACGCGTGAGCAGAACTCCATCTTCTGTTTACTCGCAGTGAATCAGAGATTCAGTAACGCATTCACTCGGAGAGCTGCTTGGTCATGATGAACTTAACTTCAGTGATAAACTTGGAAAAAGGTTAAGTGCTCCCTTGGAAATGATGCTTAAAAGCACTGAAATCAACTTAGCCATAAGACTCTGCTTACAAGGTGCAACAAAACAAATCTCATGTTTTCTACAGAGATTTACAGCCGTCTATCCCTGATAATTTAACTGCGACATATTGGAGATTTAATACAACAGCTGGGCCAGCAATCCAGTTCAAGATGGTTCACCAGCATTTTTCCAGAATGGGTTTTAATGACATTAGATAATTAAGTACTCTCAAATAATGTAACAGACATGCACTGAAAAGGGAGCTTGACAAGAACTTTGGAAATTCTCTTTCACTGTAGCTGTTTGATGAACCAGGAGAAACTAATAAACTGATCCACTTCGCTTTTTGGTATTTATGTTCAAAAAACATGGTATTACAGATCTGCTCGTTTGCTTTTAACCAGGAAAAGATGATTTAGATCTTTCCATTTGCTTTGTAGAGCATTCCTTTAGTCATTTCTATTCCTGAACCTAACTCTCCCAATTTGTTGTTTACGGCAACAGAAGTCCATCAGTTCCCAGTTAGGGGTCAGATTCCTTTGCAATTACAGTCGAAAAATCCTTTTTGACTTCGCCTCCCCCTTACACTTTTTGTAGTTTACCACCTACTCTCACCTTGCACATTTATTTATGTCCCCTGCCACTGTGTATCAGAGTTTTATTCTTCCACAGAACCAAGATGCATTGTTCTATATTTTCCGAGACGCAGAAATACCATTTTTTGTGTCCTCTCCATTGTGTAGTTACCACAGTTGTGCGCGAATGACTAGCTGGCTGTCTCGCTCTGGCAGGTTAGCGATAAGGTGTTAAAGCTGATTGCCAAACACTGACCCCCCGTAGCAGCCCCATCATCCACCCAGTACGATAGCCATTCATCACCGCCACCATTTAAATTCTTCTGGCCACATTTGCATCATCAGGCCATTATAAAGAAATAGCAAGAAAGATTATGAGACATGATATTTATGATGTTCAAGCCAGTCTCGCTACAACAGCACTTATTTATTTTTTGGGCTGCACAGAAGCTGTAGCTAATTCTGTAGCAGTTCCTTCAATTTTTGCTCTCTCTTCTATGCACCGTGATCGCTAACAGGAGTGGAGCAGCTCTGTTTCCTTACTGATAGAGCTGCGAAGAGTATCTATAAAGCTCTCAAACCAGTGAGGAGTATTTGTAACACAATTGTCTTGTTCTATCACAAAACTAAAAGGGGTAAATAATTTTAAGATTACATTTTATTATACACGGTCACGGAAAAACTTAAGTTGCTCTCCAATGCAGCCAAGCATTAAAACATCACACACTCCTGTTTATATGCTAGCTTTTATTTTTTTTTTAAAAACAAAGCAGAAACAGCACTTTCCCTACTATTAAAAATTGTCGCGATCGTGATCTGATTACTTGAGTTTCCACAGTAACCCATAACATAAATTAAAATCTCTTTAAATAGACGTCTTTGTAGTTTAAAAGCTGACTTCAAGACAAGTAACGCAAGCCTGATCTTGAACAGTAGGAAGGAGTGGGAACAGGTGGTTAGACTAGAGGCAGGAAATGAGGCCTCGCTTCTAATCTCACCTCTCATTGATTCAGTAAGAATTCAAGAAGTTGTGGAAAGGCTCTCACTGCAATTGTAAAGAGCACCTATTTGCATCTTTCGATACCCGAATACCTTTAAAGAAAGCCACTGCCTTAATTTTAGTTCTCTAAATTTCATAGATGAGTAAGTTTGTACGGTTTCAGTCTCAGCACTAAGGCTGTTGTAAGCAAAAGGCAACAAGAAAACGTAAAGCATTAAATAAGATATGGGAGTAAAATTTGCTCCTTTTATTACTTTGTAGAGAATAAACCCACAGTCAAACTAAAAATACTTTAAATCTGCCTTATTTTTATTTGTGCTATGTCTGTCATAAGTTACTTTTAAAAATATTTAAGTGTTAGCGTGTTGATTTTTGCTCTATTTATTACTTCTACAATGACAAAACAACTTCCTGCAGTCCTGGGACATTCTTGTAACAGCAGGTTTAGTCATAGCAAACAACGGAACAGAATGTCTGGATCCAACCAGAAAAAACAGTTGCTTGGGGATTTTAGGGTTTGTTTTTTGCTTTGTTTTGAGAAAAATGTCCTTTAAAACATTTGTCTGCACGTCAAGAGGTGAGGAAAGGTCTGAGTTAACAGGTAACGTGCTTCCAGAATTCCAGACAAGTGAACAAGACAACAGCAGAGTTAGCTGGATGGTTAACAAAGCACGGACAGAATGGACTTCCACAAACTGTAATAAGTGAGATCTGGCTCCGGATTTATCTTCGTAACTGTTTGTTAAATCTTCCAGACTTACGCTACAGAGGACTATTCCTTTACAAATAAACTACAGCCTCTCAAATATAGGAGATCATGTAATTTATAATGGGATTCTGTATTTCATCTGTTTTCTTTAAAAGACAGTAGCTTTTTCTAGTCTACTTGACCATGCATTAGCTACTGCTCACAGCACAGAAGCCACACCTGGAGCAGGTGGAATTTTGCAGCACACAAAAAAGAAAATCAAATGCTTCTCTGACATGTGGAATAGATAAGAGAATGAACAAAAGCAACTGTCCAGAGTACGTAGCAGAAGATGGTAAAAGGTGACATGAGCTAGGCTAGGGGTGAGAGGGAACGGTATATGAAATAAGGAATTAAAAATAGAATTACATTTTCCACTTGGCAATACACAAACAACACTAAGTGCACTTCATAAATTTTACTATTGTTGCTGCAAGTGGTATTACCATAAATCACGCCGGTAGCGTACTTGGCACTTTTAAAAAGCCGAGTGGGCTGAGTGTATCAATAAGTTTAAACAGCTCCACCATCTCTGGACAGAACGGAGGGGAAATGCATCACACGGCTTTACTATGACTAAAAGCTTAGTTTGCACTGCAACAACATATAAAATAGCACTTTGCCAGCAAGTCTAACAGCACCCGCCAATATTACTGCATAGCCTATTTGATTTAATTTTTTACCTGCTGTGCAAGAGGAGAGGTCTGCCTGCTCTTTTTCTCATCCCTAACAGGAAAGAGAGACTTCAGCAGCTTTGGCATCTGAGGCACAAAGGACTTTACAGGATTCAGGTAGGAAGCAGCAAGGCTGCCAATGCCTGTTGGAAAGATTAAAAAATGAAAACAGTTACGCTTTGGGGAGAGGAAAAAAAACAGAATCAACCCAAAACCCTCTAAAAAATATTACAAAACTGTTATAATTTTATTCTAAGATGACATCTTCCAGTGGTCAAAGTGTTATCCAAGGAAAAGCATTGAGTGCTTGCTCCTCCCTTGAAAGGGACACATGAACTGGGGTTGGTCTTCATCTGTGGCTCCAGTATACAGAAACTATTTTTCATCACATGCTGTGAAAAAGCTTGTTGTTTGCAACTGGAAACATAAAATGCTTTATAGCTTGCAGAAGCAGGAAAAAAACCCCCAAAACCAAGAAGCAAAATTGAACAAGGATGACCATACAGCACACAATTTTAACAACAATTGCAAAACTTACTAGAAATAAAAGATGAGGAGTTCCAAGTTACAAAAAAGAAAGAAGTTAGGAGCCTTCAACTCTCCTTACTCATACTGCCTTTTTTTTTTCTAAACTACTCCCCCCTTGAGAAAACCTACTTAGACATCACTAAACATCACTACTATATATCTCTGCACTCTCAGTTATACATTACGCACAACTGCTGCAAAATATCCATCCAATTCCAATGCTGCTTATTTTCTAAAACATTCGCAGCCTTACTGTCTTTGCTGTTTCATTCATGTAACACATAGCGTGTTCTAAGCCCAGTTAACTTTTGGCTTTAGAAATTGAACTACTGAGATAAAGACTGCATCTTCAGACAACTTTAACCCTGTGGCATTTACCACTGAGCAGAACTAGTATCAGATTTAAAGGAAAGGCTAGTTAGAGTTGCCTGGAGTCCGAGTAGCTTTGCCACAACTGCTAAATGTTCACAGAGAGGGAACTGCATGGACATTGCTCCAGAGAAGAAAATTTTCTGCATCTCTGAAGGCAGTTCAGCTTTATCTGATAAACAGGAGCTGTGATAACTTCACTCCATTTTTAGGAAAGTTGGCTTAGCTTTTAGGAAAGCCCTTACCCGAATCAGGAGAGTGGTTTTGCTGCCCAGAGCCCGGCAGAGAGGTACGAGATGGACTAATGCCTCTACTGGAATTTGTGGCAACTTGGGATACATCTTGCTGACTCTCCCACCGGCCCTAGTGGAAAAAAAAAAAGTTGTATTTTTCAAAGTTAGCACACCAGCAAGAGTACAGCAATCGTTACACATCATGCCAGCCTGCGCAGCCCCTTTGCAAAGTTCAGAATGCGCAGAGCTGAGGAAAGACCCTTCCCCAGAGGCACTTTTAGTTGAAACACCCAGTCCTGCAAAGGTAAGCACCCTCAGCTCCCATCAGCATCAAGGCACATCAAAAGTCTACATAGAGACCTTAAAGCTATAGTATTTCACTCAATTGCGCAGCTGTGTTTTGGAAGTTACAACCAGGTGAAAAGTTAGGGGCAGGTGAGAATAAAATAGTACTGTCTGCCCAAAATTCCTAAATATTTTGCGTATCTGCTCAGGAAGCAGTCACAAGTGAAATCTGGATACAGAGAGTGTCAGAGAGAAGGGGTGAGGACAGACAGAGCTCTGAACAAGAAAAGAAATGGGATCTTGGACCTAAAGGCTGGATGTTAGTGCCTCGGGTCAGAGAATGGATGAACTGATCAGATCAAGAGGAAGCAACTGTAGTACTGCAATGTTTCTAACAGCCTGGAAAAGAGAGATGGAATACACGACAACAAGCTGCGGATACCAGGAGCCAAACAAAGGGTTAAGTAAAGACAGGTTAGAGTTTTGACATGGCTAGTGAAGACGAAACATGATGACTTTCAGACCTGCAAGAGTCTGTGTAGCGTAGATGAGGTAGGAAGAAACAGGGACCGAGAAGGCAGCAGGCCATCTGCCTTCCCAGGGTCCCAGGATTCTCTAGTTGGGTTTTCACATGGATCCCAAGGGAGGTACACACTATTCGGCACGTGGGGTGTGATCTCTCTCACTTTTACAGTGGTCCACTGTGGTTCTACATCTTTCATCTCAATCTTATGGGTCAGAAACTTGTTCAATGCCAAAGTCTCTTGGCTAACAGAGGGAATCTCCATGGTAGTATTTCACACCAGTGCACGACTGTCAAGAGTCTACATGGCCAAACTGTTTTTTCCTGATTCTGTCATCTTGATATGTAAAATCTTTTACAGGTTTGCCTGCAATGATTACACTAAGTGACTGGCCAGAGGGCATCCGTGCTGAAAGTTTTATGTGGATACAGGAGAGTATACCGCTTCACCAAACTGAGCACCACGTTAGGTGTGAAGTGCTGAAAAGGCGGCACTGAAATCCACGTGGTTGTCGTGCAAAATTCTCATATAGGCACATACATGATGCCTGTCAAAGCGGTTCCTTCACACTGCTAAAGAGTAGGCTCTAATAAAGCTATATGGTGCTCATTTACTTCATTTATAGGAGATCTTACGGCAATTCAATATCCACTTAGAGAGTCTGGTCTCAAATGCTACAAGAAGTCTCAATGTCTTGTAGGAAGGTGTTGTCCTATTCAGGTAGCAGAGTGCCCTCAGGACTACGAGCTTGCAAAGTTTCACCTTTCCAGATACAGCGATTGCAAAGACAGGATGGTGCAGCCAAACCGATCCGAACTGAAGTCTGATCCCAGCTCTGGTAAGGAGTTATGCTATGGTTGGTACAATATCTGTACTTGTCCGGATTATATTGCACCTGTATCTGAATCTTGCTTGTCCTTTTAAAAGACAGAAATACTTTCACACAGAGATGGTACAGCAAACATACTAGAAAGGAATCACAAGGGACGGATAGACCTGCTACATCCCAGACCGCAAGTTTTATGTATTTTCTCTCGGGGGAAGAAGGGGAAAGGCGCCTTTTCAAGAAGCTTCCTGCTGTTGGATGCAAGGAAATAATCCGACCTTGAACAGAAAAATGACAGGCAGCTAAACTAATCTTAACTGTAACTTGAAGTCATGAATGTTTCACAAATAATAAATAAGCCAGGATAGGAAGAATAGATTTCTCCAATGGGTTGAAGGTCACACTGAGCAGCCCAGAGCAAAAATCGTTTCCATTTGGATCTATAAGTTAGTCCCATAGTAGCTCTCCTGCTTTGAATAGCAAGTAACTTGCACTTTTGCAGAGCAGCACCCGCCTTCAGACCTCTACTAGCTAACATCTGTAGTATTGGATGCGGAGACAACAGGCGCTGTTTCTGTGAAGTAACATTCGGGATACCTAAAGAGTAATGGATGTCTGAGTTGACTGGAGACAGCCATCCTGAATGTCAAAACTGATGCAACCCAGGCTGGGACTAGCAGTAATACCAGGGCTTTGTTTAGTCTTGTATTTTTGAGGACTTTGGTGGTTAAGCCCTTCTTGAAAGCCTCCTGCTCTATCAGCATGGATGACAGAACTGTTCCACCCATACCTTAAGCCCCCAACTTACGCATTATCTTTGACCTGCAACTCATTAATGTCTTGCACACATCAAAAAGTCATGCCTATGTCTGGAAAATTCTTTCCACAAAACGCTTCTATGTAACAGTCTTTTCTATTCCACTCCCCAGAAACTCTTCTTCAGGCTTTTGCTGTCTTGAGTTTCATCCAGTGCAGGTTTCTTCCAGGTGGCCTTACTGCGTGCAGTCTTACTCCCCCTTATATCCATGCAAAATACTGCTTCAGAGACTGCTTTCTTATCCTGCCATTTTCATCATCTCACACGCTGCAGCAGATGTTAAAAGCCAGCGCGGAAACAGCCAACGACTTCAGACTATGCTCAAACTGTCTTCCCCGCTTTGGGATGTGAAATGTTTCCTTGAAGTCTCCTTCTCTGGTTCCCACTGACGGGTTAGTTTGCAGGAGAAAAGTGAAAACATGAGAAAAGAGTTCATAGTCTGTCCGGATGGGGAACATATCTCAGTATAATGCAGTACTTTTTGGATGCACCAGCTCAGTGGTGCTGAAGGACTTTAAAAAAAAAAAGAAGACTATTTAGTGGGAAGTCGTCACAAGACTCAAAGAATCTTGAAATACCGTTTGGTTTTGTTGCCTTCTGGTCCGGTCTGCAATCAGCCTGGTAGATGTTGGCAGTAGGTTAAGAAAAAGAACTATGGAAGACAGCAATGCATCTGAAGGCTTCTTTTTTTGGAGGACACAGCAAAGCCTGATTACTGTTACTTTTGGATCTTAGGATAACGATCCACTTCCTAAAGACAAATGGACAAAGGTGACAGGTCTTAATAATTGTCTATCTATAGGCCAAGTCTAAGTGTTTCTGGAGACCACAGAGACCTAAGAAACAGAAGGACTATTACAGGACAGCTCTCTAGCTCACTAGAACACTGACTCAATGCAGGTAAGAAGTAACTGAGTCATTTTCTGAATCACGAGTTGTTGAGTCAGAAGTGCCCTTCATTGATCATTCCAACAAAAATAATTGCAGGCAAGTATCTTACTTTCTAGATCTCTCTAGAGAACGATTAAAAAATTGAAGTAAGAAACAGAGCAAAACGCTTTCAGAATATTCATTCTGTACAGACAGAATGGCAAGATTTAGTGAATTTTTCCTTAGGATCTTTTTAGGATCTTAGGAATTTTGCTTCAGGTTAAATAAAATACAGGTCCCGAGAACAGGGATTTGAGGAACTTGAGAAAAGGATTTGTCTGGCCATATACTTAAAACATGTTGGATTTTTATATAACGCTTCCTTTGGAGGTTGTGGAAAGATCATCATTTTAGATTGAAGGTCGGCTTTGTTAAGGGTAATGTGAGCCTCAATTCTTGAGATGACAGCAAACCATTAAAAAGTAGGTAAATCAGGGCAACAGGTGGAGAAACATTTGCGAAAGAAAATACTGAAGGCAACTGAAAGGGTCAAGTGTCACGTGAAGAATCTGCAGAGGCAAAAGGTAGTTCATCAATGATTGATTTTACTAAACTGGATTGAAAGATAACCCATCTCAATCTCACAAAAAGAAAAAAAAATGTAAGAATTATTAACTGTATTAACTTGATGAAGTTCCCAAGTTTCACATCCGCATGTTATACAGCACTCTCACATGATTGCTTTGCGCATTCACTAACTGAAAGACTTAAACTTTCAGTCTAAGCAACTGGTATTATTTAAGTGCTGTGAATCTTTCCCCTATCAAGAAGGGCGGTGAGAGAAAGGAAGGAAGCTTGTAAATCATTTGCCCAGAGGAGCCATCATTTCATGAATATATTTGGTCTCTGCCAAGTGACCAAACAGAGGTCAAGTGACTTAATTTAACAAATCAAAAATAGCCACCGGAAGAATGCATCTCCCTTGATGTATTTTGATACAGAGCTGTTTATAAAGTCTTTTATTTCTATAATACCTTCTCCTTCTTCTCCTCTGCCTTCTGTTCTTTCACACATCCTCCATGAAAAACACCAGGGAATTTATTTCAGGTCAGCACCAACGTACACAAAATCTTTAGAGCAAATATGGGTGATCACTACCTAAGTCATCTGTAGGCTTTACCTGACAACAATTCTTTTCCTGAAGTTGACAGACCATTAAAATGCTGCCACTGGGTAAGAGAAATGAACAGTTCTTGTGTTTTATTATTTTAGCAGTTCAGAAAAGGCTTAAGAAAAGGTGACCATGTAGCACTTAAATATAAGCATACAGCTGGGACAAAAGGCACTTGTTCTCATGAACAGTGGGATTACTCAAACCGATCTACATGGTACCAATTTGGTGAAAAAAATCTGGTTCCCAGTGAAACCTGAAGGTTAAGTGGCACAATCTTGTCTTATTCGGCTTTTGGATACAAGGCTTTTGAGCTACAAACTGCTGGACCTCTGGGAAAGGAAGGACGACTGCCAAAGACAGAATGGCTATCATGCAAAAGTATTGTAAGAACAACTCATGAAATTTTTCATCAGTATGTGATTATAGTCTGAAGACCTCCTGTAAAACAACTCGGAGGTGCTCTCCATTCTTTGTGCATCTGATTCATCCAGTTGAAGTCAATTGAATTTTTAAACTTCCAATGTAAGCACCCTGGAACATAAAAATCCATCTCTCTATCTCATACCATCACTAAGAGACTCTACACTCCTGCATCACCTGACACGTGCTGATGTGCAAGATGAAATAAAATTCACCTCACTCTCCCGTAACCATATCTGTAGTGATAACAGGAGTAAAAATTGGCTTTTTCTGATTTAAGCAAGCAGATACAACTTAGAGGTGAGATCAAATGCAGTCCTGTTAACCTAATCTGAAATATCCGTACGACTGTCTTCTGAAGTAAATTTAGAAGGCATCTCCTTGCCTTCTCAGCCAGTTAGGTAGCTTCATCTTATGAGTTATTATTAAAAAAAATCCCAATGGTGACTTAATATTTCACAGGAATGCATATCTCAGTGTGAGAGTCATCCTGCTCTTTGGAAGCTCTCTGTGGTGTCAGTACACAGAGATACTCTTCAATGTTTTTTTCAAAATGTGCCAAACCCACACCTCTCCTCCGGTCCTGGAGAGGGGCTCTTCTAGCTCTTCATGGGGGTGTGACCACCCCTCCACGTTTGGAGTAACAAAGATTCAACTATGGCTGCAAGATGAACCCAGAACCTTCTGATCCGCCTGTTTTAGTTGCACCAACTCCATCTTTACTTCTTATTCTAACTTGTTTAATATTCTTGTTTACAGGGGAGCGAGTCCTGGCTATTCACAGTGCTGCAGAATGAAGCAGAGTCCACGTTCATAATTTTACCAGTATGAATGGTGCTTTACACGGAGGAATGAGACTCAAGAGCCCTTTCCACAAAGCTAAAAATCCATGGTAAAGACAGCAGGAATGCCAGGAATAATAATGTTAAAATTAGAGAGAAAAATGAAGTAATGGCATAAAAGTTAAGGAGAGGAATATTCTGAGATGTGTCGAGGGCTTCCACTGCTATTAAAGTACGCAGGCTTGACAGGTTAGTTCTCCACCCAATTCAGGAAGCCGTTACTATCCTGTGACCGATGTTTCTTATGATATAATAATCCACTTGTTTTAGCTTATTATAGTCACTTGTAAACAAAACCAAATTCCTGGTAAAATAACTATGACTGCTGGAGAAGACTTCTTTTTCACTAAATTTCTCTGCAAGTGACAAAGACATCTAAGTCAGCTGAACCTCCGCATTTCAAGCCATTCTCAGACCTTTACGCTAAACCAGATAGGACTGATACCACCAGTGTGCTTTATGATGTCTGTGCGCTATAGGAACATTTAAGAAGTTGTTTAACATTTCATTGTGATTACAAACGCTTTCGTTTCATCTCCCTGCAGAAACTGAACCAGCGATCCATTGGAAATTGGAAAATTCTAACAGGGGAGCTTGCAGCCCCAAGTCCTGAGGAACAAGTGCCTTGAAACGAAGCACGCTGCAAGCAAGGAGGTAAGCTACACAAGCTCAGCTCCACGGTACAGCGTGTTCGTCAGCGGCTACATCAACTACAAGGAAGAGCTGCAAAACCCCATGCAAACCACTACCAATTAACTGGTTAATCAAAGCTTGGCACAGCTAAGGGGACAAACAGTCATTCCTCCAAGAGTGTTAGCATGATACTAAGGATAAACACATTTTCCATTGGCCCAGTATTAATTTAAAATCATTCTTTCACAGAAATCAAGAGTTGTTAACACTGAACTATCAGAAGCCATAAAAGCCTGAGAAAGATTTGGAAGAAACTCTCAATGTTTATCTCATCTCCAGGCTAATGTACACATGACCGGCACATATTTGCTCCCTTTCATGTCTATTTATTTATTTATTTTTTTATCTGAGATGGGGCCATTTCTGAAATAACTTCACAAACAACTTCCCCCTGTCCAAAGAACTGTGAGAAATGGCGTTAAATAGCTCTAGCTCTGTAACAAACCATAGGATGCACGCAAGAAGGAGAAACTTCTCTCATTTGTACCAGTTTCTCACGGCATTAATGACAGGCTTTTCAATGGAAAAACGCATTTGCTGTGTACTATGCAAATAAGACACCACCAGCAGCATCTTCAAAGCAGGAAGTAAAAGCGTTCAAGTGAGCAAAATAAACTCTATAGTGAGATAAAATTATTATCCCACTCATTAGGTGGACCTAATGCATTACCTCTGCTGGGACCTTTGGGCTCTGAAACATGCAATGAGAGAAATCATTGAGGGGAAGGGAGGAGAAAAACAGAAATCGTTAAGAACTCCGGTCTTTAATTTTCACTTTAAAAACCTACAACATTGAAACATCCCACAGTTCTCTCCAAATAGAAGTTGCTATAAGCACTTTATCACCTGCATATATTTTAGCATTCTCTACATGGATCAGATGTAGCAGATTTAGCAACCAATGCTAGAGCACTACATCAAAATTCTATTATTCTGTGCAACTGCATTATGCATTAAAATGCCTTGTCACCACTAGATTCTCCCTTTTAAAATGACTACACGCTCGCTGGGCAGAATATCTATCAGGAGAAGACCCTTCAGTTTATCTAGGGTTTGGAAAATAAGTTTAAATTTAATCTTTCCCTTTTTAAAGAAATACTTTTGATGGATATTGTTGTTTTTAAGGAATGTAATGGGCTGAATTATCACCCACCACAAGCTGAAGACTGCTGGTTTCCATCTGAAGGTCGGAGACTCTCTTCACAGGCCTCTATTCTGTCCTAGAGGTGGACCTTATAGAGATGAACTTACATATGAACCCAAATTTGTCCCTTACCCAGAAGGTTTGCATCCACCCAGGTGAAAGCTTTGGCAGAGCTCTGAAGCTTGACAACGAGAAAATTTCCCCCGATAAATGCATTCCTGTGTGATAGATGGCCATGTTTACTCCCGCCTGCTCAACTCAGGTCTGCCACTGGACGTCCCATAGCGGTTGGCAGCAGTGCAATGCGACTGATGAAGACCTGGGAACTTTCCCAGAGAGGTCTAGCGTAGCACATCCAAAGCCAGTATGTCCCAGGAACTGTCCCAAGGATACCAGGAGCACATGGGTGCCTTGTCCTTTATGGATATTTCCCACTTTCGCCCCTGTAACTGGTATAGTGTAGCGACTATAGCTACCTTTTTTCTACAGAAGATTTCCCAGGAGACCTTCAGATACTTACCCGGTTACTGCTCAGGTTATAGGGAAGTGATAAATCTTGGCGGCTTCCAGAAAGCTGAAATAGTTAAGACAAGAAGAATTATTTCTTAACAAAAACTTAAACAACCAATAAATATACCTCTGGACAAACACAAGGAAGGGTGAAAAGAAACAGTTTTGCAGTTAAAGCAGAACTGAAATCCAAGAGATGAAAGGTGAAATCCCAGTTATTGACGTGGAAAGAGCCAGAATTTGACAAGTTTGATTACCAGTTCTATCAAAGGATTTTTCTCCAAATTTTGGACAACAGAAGTCATCTTTCTTATGCACAACACTGTTACAAAGTTTAAGTTCAGTAAACACTTGTAACTTGCTTTCAAATCTTCTACAGAAAAAAAAAAAATCTTCAACTTGATAGCTAAATGAAAAAATGTCCAGTGTTCAGTAAAAAAAAATATGCAGAAGTTCTTTTTACGTTGCTTTTTCAGATAGTCTGGATCTATGGGGGTGCTTTCAAGCATGCTAGCCTCTATGACGAAAGCATGAATATGCGCAGATTTTGTCTCCATTTAGCAATTTACACGTTCCCAAATAGCACAGACAAACAGAAGGGTCAAAGAGGAGGAAATGTATTGCTATACTCCATGACTCTGGCATCACAGGGACCTGTAAGTGAAAGACTGGACCTGCTGCCCTCAATATGCTGCAGATGCCAGCATGGAATACTCACCCTATTCACATTGGGAGAGCTCAGGCTCCTGCGGTAGAGTTTTCCTTTTCCCGTTAGCTGCTCTTTTACAGCAACTTCCTGACAATCATAGAGAAGCAAAAGAAACAAAATATGCACGTTTTGCAAGAATCTAAGCTCCAATCATCCCAAGACAGTTTTGTCTATATAAGAAAAATGTTTCTAAACAGCCTTATTGCACAGGCTCCTGTCTGTAAAGTCTACTCTAACCTAAAACTTGCACGTAACATGGCTAGGAGCGGATAAACTAACATCCAGCGTTTTGCTGATTGGCACACGCAGGATTTTACAGCTAGTTCTGATTCTAGATGACGACTGTTACAGATGCAAAGACTAAGACTCCCTTTCCTAGCTGAGCTCCTCTTTTAATCCTTTAAACTAATTATATATGACAGGGAACTTGCTTTCAATACTTAGAGTGCATCAAACTTCACCATTAATTTATAGTAGGCAGGCACACACTCTAGCTTGTTTTGCATAACTTTCTTTTGTGCTTGCATAATTTATATCCAGAAAAACAATGCTCAATAAACGTTTTTCTCTCCTGTATTTTTCCTGGTAAACGTATCAAATTACAGTACTTAATATTAACCCAGTCAATGCCTTATTTATTGACAGAAGGGGTTTGGTTACTTCAAGGTAGAATATGGGCAAAATGACAAGAATTCGGCTAGCAACTTTGGAAATTATTACTAAAGCCGAAGCTTCAGAAAGCAAAAGCTAATGCCACACAACTTCTTGTTCTGAACCATAATTAGCAATGCACAGTCTTAAAAACGAACCAAGCATCCCATAGTAGTGCGTTTAATATAAAGCTCCCAGTCCCATCCATCCATATTGCGGGTAGGTGAGCGAGAGCATCTCTGCTACAAAGAGAGCTACATTTGCTTCTCTGGCTGTTTGCCACACGCACACTTTGTAAGGCTGAGGTATGCCCCGAAGTGGTGTGTTTGGTTTGTCAGCCGTCGTGTGCACTCCTGAGAACGTCTGCATGGCCTTACACTGCTCTCAGTAAGCATATTCTCTGCTCTCTGCTACAGCCTTAAAAACAGACCTGGCGCAGACGATCCAAGGTGAGAATGTTCTCCACAGCCAGCACGCTCCGCAAGTATTTCTCAATATAGGCTTCAGAGTCAGCCGAAGCTGCGTCTTCAACGTTTGCTGCCATTCTGGCTAGTGCCTCCCGCTCTTCAGCTCCTTGCGCATCCTAGGAAGACGAAAAGAAATGACATTCTTTTAAGGTACAATAAAAATCTCCCACATCAGCCCCGAAGAGAACACATTTTTAAAACACGCAGGACAGATTCAACATTGTTTTCCCTCAAGCTCAGGGCAGATTCAGAGGTCTTGTTGGAGATTTCTAAATATAAGCCTCATTACAT
The DNA here is from genome assembly GCA_003993805.1 of Himantopus leucocephalus. Classification (NCBI taxonomy): domain Eukaryota; kingdom Metazoa; phylum Chordata; class Aves; order Charadriiformes; family Recurvirostridae; genus Himantopus; species Himantopus leucocephalus. Next base: position 115,300,895 of record RSEF01000003.1, read on the forward strand.
TGAAGGAACTCGTGCCATGCCAACTGCACGGGTGCTCCTACCACTGTCACAGACATCTCAAGCTATACGTGATTATTATTCTTTTGGGTTTTGTTTTTGAGAGTCTACAGTGAGACATTGCCATTGATTAGCAAAAGGGCTGCATTCAGATATTTTGTGATTAAAAAGTGCTCAAACGCACTTGGGGCGTTACCCGCCCTGTGAGGAAAACAGAATTTCAAGTGACTTGCAAGAAAAAAAAATAGAGCATTGCTTGAAACATTTCAACACAGAGTGCTAAATACAACAGAATATAAAAGACAGAGTCAGACAGCAATCAGACTTCTGGCTCTTCATGTGTTAATGTTTTTACAAGTGCTCTGATAGAGCATCTGTTTGGAAGAAAAGAATTAGCATCTAACCGGGAACATACTCAGGAATGAAGAGTTGCATAAAGACATTACTCAGAAAATGCCTATTTGTTATTTTTCACATATTCTCATGCTCCCTACATTAGGCACTTCACCTACCCATCTCTACAACCCTTCTTCTCTCTCTAAAATGTTTCTTCAGGGACCTGAGCAAATAGATGCTCACTCAACAAAATACATAGTGACACTGATAAGACACAGGTTGCTGCGAAGTCACAGCATGTAAAGGAAAATGCTTAATCTTCTATAAGAACCATAGTTTATGCTGGCAGCAGCAAGAGCTAGCATGCTCAAAATAAGGGAAAATCAGAAAGTTAGAGGCTCTTAGCCAGTTCAGATACTCTGATTTCTTATTCACCTCTGGAATATTTGAGACTATCTCAAAAGTGATACCACAGCCAGGAATAGAACTTCGGTGAGACATTCTTCGGAGGAAACTCTGTGCAAAACCCTGTGGGGAGGCAAAAAAAGGAAAATATTTCTTGCTTTAAGGAAAACGTTTCAACATGTTTCATAGCATATTTCAACAGAAGTAAATATAGTTTACAACGAAAGAAGTCCAAACCCAAAAGATTAGGCAATAAATACGTAAGAGTGAAAGATTTTAACTCAGAGACAAATCATTTGCGTGTCTGTATTTTAGATAAAGAGAAAGGATTAACTTCCTTCATTGCAAGGTGACCGCTTAACCAGCACACAAAGCATTTGCGAGTTCTTTGGGGTGGGTTTTTTTTTTGATAGAGCCCTAGGTGACTTGTCTTGAATATTGACAAGTACAGGCATTAAATTCTTGACCAAAGAGATCGTTATGAAGAATGATTTAAGGGGGCATGGTCATTGTTTATGCTGACTTGGCGCCTTGCAGGGTTAAGAACTGGACTGTTGAATTAATGCAGAGATGAGTCATTCAAAGATGCTGCTGAGACGAACGCCCGGGAAAGGTTATTGATGAGGATTTTTAGAAACCTAGCAGGAAAGCCAAAGATTCTGTGTCGAATAAAATTAAAAAACATCATTGACTAAATCTGCAGAAAACAGAATTGATGAAGACTTAAAACAATTGTAATTTTTGGCACACTCAATTTATCTATTGAATACACTCTTTCATTCTATACGACAAAAAATTCACTGTTCCCTTTCTGAGAAAAAGCTTTTTCCTGATCGAAGCACCAAGAACCGTAGTTCTTCTATTCCTAGCACTAAAAGCAGTTCAGAGTTGCTTACAGGCTTTCTGGGTGTGACCACACCTCTTACTGCTCTTGCTTCAGATTTTAACTACAGATGTGCAAAGAGAATAACAATTCAGGCTTTCTGCTTTGTCATTATCACTGCTAGGGGAGGCTGGATCCTGAGACAATGCTGAACAAACTCTGCCTCACCGTCTTTCTCGAGAATTAAATATTTTTCAGGACGTGATGCTGCAAATGAAATGACAACCTTCCGCTTTCCGTTTATCAAACATCCTGCTCTCACCTACACATTATCATAAGAGCACAAGCCAACTGGAAAACATAAAAGACCAAGAGTGATTAACTTTGACAAATTACAGCATGGGACCTCTGCTCCAACTACTGCTAGTTTATCTCTAAATATCTGGATGCATAAATAGAAACGGTTAGCAGTAATGTGTGAACGTATTATAGGAGTAGGGAAACACAAGTTTCTTCTGATGCACTTTTTGCAAAACATGAACTCCAGGCTCATGAGAAGTTAACGCTTTCTACTTTTTCCAGTGACTGGGGATAAAGCACTTTGTAGTTAATACAAATAATACTGAATCTCTCAGAGATGTCATTGAGCCCTTCAAAAAAAGTTGTATTATCATCCACAATCCATAAAATACTACGAAAATTAAAATACTACAAAAATTACTTGGCAGCTTAAAGTCTCGATGCATGCCATTAATACGGTGCTTCCATTCAGGGAGAGAAGAAGGTAGCTACAAGAAAATCATAGCAGCAGCCTATTGCACAAATCACAGCCTTCCCCTCTTCAAGCAGCAATAAACATGGGGCAGAGTGAAAGCGTGAAGGATTATAAAAGATATACCTGTCTGCCATACACGTTAACGCAAATGCGCTTGCGTAACACTAACTGCATGTCTGCGGGGTGGCTGAGCTGGACAGTGGCTCTCACAATAAGGTAAACTCTTTCATCTGCTGCTGTTCCTTTACTGAGCTGGATACAGTCGTGGACTGTGGAATCCCATGAGGCTTCTGCTTTCACCTGCAAGGGAAAAAAATGTATCCTCTAATAAGCATAATTAGGTGTATAATTAACTGTAATTAATTAAGCATAATTAACAAAAATACATAATACATAAATTTTGAGAGTCAGCTTCTCCATTTCACTCCCTGTGAAGAAAAATCCCTGCACTTCAGAAGAGGCCATTTAAAAATCAAGATTAGTTTGCCAAATGAAGACGTTGGGATTAAAAATGCCAACTTGCTCAAACTCTGGAACATTTCCTCTTGAAAAAAAGATCTTTGAATACCCAGGATCATTGCAAATAAATTATAAAATCTGCAGAACTACAGGACCATTTGGCCTAATTTACTAAGATAAACCCGAGAGAACAGAGATTGCAGTGAAAATCTTCCATCACACCATATAAACTCTCCCGTCTGTATTTGAGAAATAACTTTGCTGAAATATTTCTAGCAATACAGCAAAAGCTGGAATTTAGCTTTTTGAATGTTAAAATATAAGTATCACTGAAGATTTAAATGGTTTATCTTCAAGCCATAAGAAAAATGGCCTGGTAGCCATCTTTCCAGGCTTTAAAAACAAAACAGAAAAACCAACCTACCAAAACCATCAGGAACAAAGCTCTTCTAAAAATGTAAAAAGAAGATTCAGAGTAAGGAGCAAAATTTTAAGGTAAAAAAAATAAATCAGAGATTCTAAACCAAACAGCAAAAATTATCAACCAACAATTGTAAACTTGTAAAACTATGAGCTATGTGGCAAAATGGAGTATAATGGATGTAACAATGCAGAGGTAAATATATTAACTGTAGCAACAGTTAAGATTGTTTGGTTTTTCAGCTAGCGTCTTCCGTACTCTGATTTGCTCAGGGTTTTTCTTTTATTTTTTTAAGCATGAACTGAGAATCTCCAGCTTTTGTAATGCCTGGATTTAGATGAAGGAAGATCCTTGAGTTTTATTATTTTTCAAATCATGGTTATACTCCTAGCAAATATTCCTTGAAAATACAGTCAGTCATAAAAGAAACAAGCGTTGCATCCTTTGTATGCTGTCTTTGATGCATTATTTTCACATCTGAATATATAAACAGAACAAAAAAAGACTCCTGAACTAATATACTGGTCTGCATCTCTGCTTACCTCACTATCATGATGCTTCACAATCTGCAGTTCAAAGAATTCCTCCTCCTCTTCTGCGACAAGAGTAGCATCCCACCCACCCGCTTCTGGGTCATCAAGGTTATCTTGGGAACTGAAGTCATCGGCTAGAAACACAAGTGAACGCAGAAGGTGAGGAGACACAAAGCAAAAACATCCAGCAAGTCATGAATTCACATTTGCATCACTAACTCCCCAGCTTGGCTACTTACAATCTACCTACGAAAGAAAAGCTCCCTGCGTTGTTCCACTTCAGAAAGAATGCCATGTCTATACAGAACATGTGCACGAAGATTTGGGGACACAGACTCAAGAGCACCTTATAAAGTCTCCTTGTGCAGGAACCTCCTCCAGCTGAAAACATCCCCTGCTGGCCCACGGGTCTATCTTCAGCACTCCTGCTCAATCATACTAAGTACATTCCTCATTTAGCATGTTAGGTGTTCTGTTTTGTTGGTTTTTTTTTTATTTTTTTATTTTTTTAACTAAAGAGAAGCTGCTGGTTAAGCAAGTAAAAATACAGTACTTTTAGATCATGATTAAACAAACCCTTCATCTGGTTTTTGAGAAGAAGCTCAACCTGTTCTGGCTCGAGCCCCTCACCATGAAGGAATTATTAACCAGCTCCTCTCTGAAGCCGTTTGATGTATCAACGCGCTTTTTGACATGAACAAACCAGAAATCTAAACAGCATTGCAGCAAAGACCTCCTCGCAGCAGGCAGAATGCCACCTCTCCACCCTCACCTGATGCTTCTAATCCAAGTGTTAACCCTCTTTTAAACATCTTATGATGGATTTGTTCAACTGATTAGGCACCGTTGGCTCCCTGGACTACTTTGGGGTTGCCGCTTTCTTGGCTACAGTTTCCCATCTTTGGTAGAAGTATCTGACAAACACATTGTTCGAACCGGAACTTCTATTTGGATTTACTGAAACATACATTGTTTAAAGAAACACACAGGATCACACCCTGTAAAACTAACTTGAGCTTATCATGCAGGTTTTTTTGATACGCAGACATTATAACCAGTGACTTCACATTTTCTTCTAAGTCATCAGTAAAGGAATTATAGGATATAGCATCAGTGCTATATCCTTGTGAGACCTCAGAAAGAACATTCCCAATAAATATGTTTTCTTTACCCTGGCTTTTGCTGTTCACTCCCTTAGGTGTACTGATTTTACTGTTTCTATTTTACTTATTAAATATCTGCAAAAACGGATTAAAACCATTAAAACCTATGGTTCCTTCCATACATAATGCTGTGTATTCTGAAACATTAAACAATATGTTTCAGTGAAAAATGTGCACTCTCAAATTAATCTACCTGCCATTCCAGTCATTTCTTCATTTTATTAACTTGCTTAAATTCTCTAATGTCATTGGTTGCACAAACTTTGTTTCAAAGTACTCTGTCATTTTAAGAACCACTTACCATTCAAGTCAAGGAAAATAACAGGAATGTGAGTTTCCATACCAGGAACAGGAGTCCTAAAACGCAAGACAGGGACAATGGCGGCATTTAAACTAACGCAGATTTACCCAGCACACGTACCTTATGATACAAGCCCACAGTACATTACATTCAGTACAACTGCAATTTTAAGCCAGACCAGTGATATCCTTGGCAAACAGCTTTACTTTAATTTACTGTTGCAGATTCTGAGAGACTCAACTAAATTGGTATTTCTTTTATACCAGCTCTCTTAAAATTATTATACTCTTTGACCTCTGCTTTGAGAAATGTTTTCTCCCTCTAAAATGCTAATAGCAAAATTACATTTATTTACTCTGACACACACATTTATTAAATGCAAACCCCTCTGCATTAGTGATGGCAGTGAAGACAGCAGAGTGAGAATCAGAAAATCCAGTGTCAAAGTTTTTAAACGAACACTGATGCTGTGACACTACAGAGTTATTACTCTTTCTTACAAAACACACATATTTCAGAGTCAAAGCTACCATTTAAGGCACCGTGCACATCACGGAAGAAGGGGTAACATAGGTGGTGTTTTGTTTGTTTTTAAAATGAAATATGCACTTTTAAGCTACACAACATTAATAAAGTACTGAAAATGTAACACGAAGCACGGGAGACTTTAAGACTCCTCGTTGCAATCTTAGCTGTAAAAAAGGGCTGTGGCCAACTCATGACAAACTCAGACTTGATGAACTTCACGGTGACCAAGAGCAGGCTGAAGTCTTATGTCATATATAAGCTGCTTGAATCATACTAAACATTTCCTCTGGTGCAAATGTAATCAAAACAGATTCTTCCTCAAGTAAGTTTCCTGCAGCTCCACTATTTTCAAACCTAGTCAAACGCTTTGATGCGAAAGTTGGATGTGTTTCCAACAAGTATTTGCTGGTTTTATGTTTCAGAAGTACCAAGCTTTAACAAACTTCAGCTTAAAACTCCACAACACTCAATTCCATCGATAAGTATCAGTAGTTTTGCTCAGAAAAAAATTTCAGAAAGTTGAAAGCAACCGAAGACAAGAAGTTTGAAGTGAAACAACCTTGCTTCCTTGTCTATAGTTGTTACTCACAGCTGCTGCAGCACGGCAATCTCAGTCTAGCGTAGTTTACTATTTTTAATGTTTAGAAAATTACATGGAACACTTGCTGACTAAACACACTTTGCGCTCAAACCAGAAGCGCAACAAAATGCTCCTGTAGATGCAGTTTTATTATGACGGAGCAGCCTTTTAAGTGAATGAACTAGGTAATTAACATATTAGCTAATTTTTTTAAATGGTAAGCGCAGGGATAATAAATATTGATTCCGTTTTTTCAGAAGGTCATAATTATACTGTGATCAATAATAGTATCGTTTACTAAATAGCATTTCTGGATTTCAGATACACAGCCTAATAAAATAATTTAAGCAAGAGGCCTAATTTTAACAACTTTGCTCATGCAGCGTACCGAGGCCAGATTAAGGAAAGCAAAAAACGGCCACAATCCAAGCCAGGAACAGGCCATGCATCATTTTTACATTCGTTCTTGCATATGGCAATGTATGTTCATACCACTCCGCTGGGGCTCCAGGGATCCCACTGCCAGCAGAAGGGACCATTACAGCATTCCTTTCTTCAGTGAGCGTCAGCCTCATCTCTAAAAGCTGTGCCTCCCGATCTGCATCATCTTCTGTTTTATCTGGAGAAGCAGGATGTCAGTCAGGACAACAGAGAGCATTTCTTACTCAGTGCCTGTATCACGTGTCGATGATCTTATACTATCCATAACAGAATAAAACCCACTGCGCTCAGCAATTCAGCACACAAAGAAACACAGTATACAAGAACAACAAACAATTGTATCTAGGCTTCTCTAACACTAGTTTCACTGAAAACAAATTACCGGTGAGTTCAGAGAGCCAACCCTCCATTAACTTCTTTTCTAAATTTTACAATATATTAAGATAAAAAGCGTGTGCACGTGTGTCTCTCAACCGATCACTATTGTCCCCTTTAATGGTATTTTGCTTACCAGGTTTCCCAACGAGTTTTTGCAACTGCTGATCAAGATACTCCTGACGCTTTGTTAAGGCACACAGCCATTTCCGACGGAGCCTCTCCAAATCCCTGTCCTGTAAAGAGGGAAGCAGTCACATTAATTATTGACCCAACAAAGCCAAGGTTTCCTACTTGTGGCTTACACATTTCCTCAACCCTTCTGCTCATCCCGTACACAAGAAGCAGACAAGAAAGACAGAGTAGACCTCCAACGAATCAATTAGCTCTTCTGTATTTTCTTTTGCACAGGACAACTTAAACAGAAACAGAGTCGCTGAGGTTGGGAGGGACCTCTGGAGATTGCCTAGTCCAACCCTGCTCTGTGCCCAAAGCAGGGTCAACCACAGCAGCTTGCTCAGGGCTATGTCCAGTTGGGAATTTGATTATCTCCAAGGATGGAAACTCCACAAACTCTCTAGGCAACCTGTTCCAGTGTTTGACCACCACCATGGTAAAAACGGTTCTTATGTGAAGTGAGTACTTGTCCATTCACCGGGTACCACTGAGAAGAGCCTGGCTCTGTCTTCTCTACCCCTTCCCATTTACATACATTGACAAGATCCCACCTGAGCCTTTTCTTCTCGAGGCAAAACCACCCCAGTTCTCTTAGCTTTTCTTCACGGGTCCAAACCCTTAACTTTCCACTTCTTACGTGAAGTATTTTTGCTTGCCAGCCTGAGGCATCTCTTTCTCTAGCTCTTACTCTGTAGCAGCCAGCTGAACAAACTTCACTTTACAGATCTTCTAACAAACTTCACTTTATAGATCTTCTTTGCCCCCAAACTAGCCTAAAACTCACTAACCACTGCCTTGTGGCAAAGCTGCAAACCCCAGTCCTTATCCATGACTCACCATTCACACTCAGTGTTTAGCAGCCTCATATTAGCAATCCATCCCTGCCCTGCATCATGCCACTGTCCCCAGTTATGGCATTTGCAACTCAGCCTTTTAATTTTATTTTTTTTTTAAGTGCTCACGTCCTTCAAAGAAGCACCTCAGCATCCCTAAGAACATTCAGTTCATTTGTCTCTGGTGTAGAAATGCTCGGAAATGATGAATGATGCTCTACATGCAGCACGTTGGGTGCCACAGAGATGAGCTATCAGCTCAGGGATGCCTTCAGGCAAGCCTCTTCTATGGCAACAGCAGTTCAGATTCATTCCACATCAAACTGTAACAAATACTTTGTCAAGAAAAATGGGTGGATGCAATTCTACGAACTGCACTTGTATTACTCACCCGCAGATCCCTAACAAGTATGCTGGAATCTGTCAGAGAGCATGAAACCTAAATCTCTGGTTGCTTGCATTATACAAAGTTGAGTTCTCTAATGACGGCGATGCACTTTTGTTAAAGTTATTCAGAAGAAGGTGAAAAATATATCACAGAGATTGTACTTCATAGGTTCCCCTTTAAGGCTCGCGTTACTGTGACATTACATAGTTTTTTTTAAAAAAGTAGTGGGCTGATTTCAGTAGTTTTGTCACTGTCTTAGGGCTCCAGGAACAGAATGCCCCTGCTCGCCCAAGGGTTGATTACTCCGCAGTGTACTCCAGCTCTCAGACACACAGCACATTCACGATATGAAACAGCGTGAAGTACTTTGACTGCATCTTCAACACAACCATGCCCATCCTTGTTCTTAACGAGGACAATCTCAACCTAGCCATAATTTGTCAAGAAGGAAGACTCCTTCCCCCAAAACACCAAAGACGAAAAACAATTGCATCTTGTTTTGAAAACACACATGAAGGCATCTTGTTCTTTCCCTTCCACCTCTCTAATCCACCATATGGCTTTGTAGCATAACAATCTATGCAATTCTTAAGCTTTTAGCCTCTTCAGAAGACAGGCTTTCTATATACCCAACCAGTACAGCAAAAGATAACATTCTGTTCCTCCTCTAATATGTTTCAATTGGAAAGTGTCTTGAGTTTGTAAAAAGAGAGAATTCAAAATTTTTACCTGATAACTGTCCATTTCGTCATCTTCTTCCTAGGCCAAAACATGCAAAACCATTAAATTTTTTTGATAGCAGGAAACACACTGAATGCAAAAGGTGTAACTATTTTAAGCAATATTCGCAGTCTTACATAGAAGTCTGAGCTTAGCAATGGTACAGTCATAGAATTAAAACGCATTTACATCCCAAAGATTTGCTGCCATCAGTTCATCTAGACACAAACTAGAACAATCCAACAATTAAAATGAAAAAATTTCACAGAAATATAGCTATATAAGTCTCGGGAGCAATAATATGTATATTTGGAAGCAAGCAGAATACTTAAATTGCTCTAAGAAAGAGATAGGAGTTATAGCGAAACAATTTGAAACCTTTTGATCCTGGACAGCAAAGAAAACCGTGCTGTTTTCCCTGTAAGAGTTAAGTATGAATGTTACAGCAAGCACTGAAAAATCAAAGTCTGGCATAAAGGACTCGAGGTAAGCTTGCTGTAGCACTCAGGGGAGAAAAATTGTAAACACCTAAGCCAATAGTTAGGGAGTTAGAACAACTCCGTCTCCCACACCAGGAGTCGCAATGCAGACCTTTGACATTTTGATTTCCATTATTTTCTGACGGAAGACACCACCTTTCATTCTCGCCAGGCATGACAAGCAGAGCCACGTACAATGAGCCTAAGCAGAACTGCGAACTTCTGCACAGCGAATGGAAAAGCAATGAGGACTCCAACCCTCACCGAGTCATTACTTACCTGTTTAAGTAATAACAAGCCACTGGAGTCTACTTTTGTATCTTAGTAATGAAAGCAAAGAAACTTAGCTAAGCTAAAATTAAAAAGCAATATAGAAGAGGCATTTTCTTAGTTCAACGTCTTTAGAAAATCTTTCACATTCCACAGACAGTGATTTACTTGAGAGAGAGAAATGCTAACAAGGGGACTAAAAATCCAGGTGTTCAAGTCAGAAGGCTGTTGTAAGCAACAGGACTAATAAAACATGGTTTTCAAAAGCCCCTTCCCATGTGGGCTATCAGTGTCAGACACAACTCACTGGTCTCTCTCTCAAGCAGAGCTTAAGTCTTTCTCCTTGACAGAACATGCTATTCTGTGGATTGGCAGCTCTGTCAGATACGGTTGAAGCTGGTCAACAGATCAGAAATTCCCTGGGGAAGAAACAGGGCGAGACAAACCGAACGCTCACCTGGGACTTGTCCCCTTATGAAACAGGCTAAAAGGGACGTGCGTACTATGCGGCAGTGTAATAGCTTGCAAGGAGAATTTGCAAGAATCAAGCACTCTGCCTCAGGAGAGAAGAGTCTCTTAAGAAACTCACTCCGCTCAGGAGTAGGAGAGACACAACACTTTTTTTGCTCTATAGGACGTGGGTATCGGGGACGGCTGTGACAGAAAGCCGCAGGCAGAGTCACTAGCAGAAGCATAATGGGGAATAAAAGCAATAATCTGTCTAGGATGCTGCTGAAAAGTGAGATCTCTGCAAAGGAGGAAAAAGTTCCCTTTTTTGCGCTCCTGACACAGGAGGGGCAAGGGACTGCCGAGGTTAGGAGACAACAAAAAACCCAACTGCTTCAGACCTCACAAAGGGAAAAACAATACTGATTAAAAAAGGGGAGCAGATACACATTGAATCATACTCTGTCAACGTGGTAAACATTATGGAAAGCTGGGAGATGTCCCAAAAACTACTTGACATTTAGTTGGCCCTGTCTCAAGCAGGGCAGCTAATCAAGCAAGTCGAGAGACTTGCTTTGTTCTGCTGCACCAGATTTTGGCTTGCTAACTCAGAGGAGCGACTAAATTTTAATTTAGCTGTTGGGGGAAAAAAGTCAAACTGCACTAGAAACTGATAGAAGCATCTCAGAAAGACAATCCCTAAAACCAGATCAGTATTACGTGCGCGTTAAGATGAGATTCAGTGCTTCTGAGGCTGTCAAACAACTGGCCAACATGTACTATGGGCCAACAACTGGCTCGTATAATTCTAATATTTGTAACCCAACACTATTTGAATGTACGTTCCATTGATTTATTGTAATTTGAATACTTACTTAAAATTGCTGCCTTATTAATATTTGAAGTAAGATCTAGTGGACAAACTCTTAATGAGTTTTAGAAAGTTTGGCATTTTCTTTTCTTCTTTGAATGGTGTGTTAAGGCTGTGCTGCTTTGAAGGATAGGAAAAAAAAAACCCAAACCAGAAAAGACACAGAAGGTAGTTTTACAAATATTATTTTTGCCATAAAAAATGACTTTTGAATAAGAGAAATATCTTCCACAACACTTTCTGAAAGACAGAGGTTTAGGATTTAAACTATCCTGAATAAACCCTAAAACCATCATCAAAGTAATTCTGACAATTCTTCTTGACGTTACTTTATACGTTTAAGAAGTAGGTTGAAGCAGTATCCCCCAAACCCAAACTAAAACTAAATGAATGCAGTTGTGTCCAACTGCAATAAACTTCAGACATCACTTTATGCTTTTACATGTCTTGGAAATAGCCATAGCTGACAGGAAATATTCAGACTCTTACCTGATAATTTTCAGGTACTTTCTGTGACTTGACTTGTTTTATTTGAACACAGCCAATGCCAATAGATAGTATTGACTCCTCCATCAGTGGCAAAGTCCCAGATTCCTGTACAGATCTCACTTCAACCTGAATTCGCCGAGATTGTCCCTGCCCAAAAGAACAATTTGAAATGCTTGGGGGGGGGTGGAAAAAAAAAAAAAAGACTATGAAATGCTGAATGCTTAATGACAGAGAGACCTCTACTGGCAGTCATTGGCAAGCAACATTACATTTTCATTTTATGAAGAATAAAGCGGTGAGTACTGCAATCTCAATGACCTCGTGTTCGAGAGAAATCCCTTCTGTTGCAAGGATTTATGTTTACATGGTTTATGTATTTACAGAAAAAAAATTCAGCATTCACAACTCTCTACTTTACTTTTCTGGAGGGCTTTCAAAACATACGCTTATAGGATTATTTTTTTTTTTTATATTTCTGAAGGCAGAAAACAGGATCTCTTCCCCACCTACAAAAGAGGAAAGAAAATAGTCTAATTTGGTGAGCTACTGGAATTTCAGTGAACTTTTCTTGAGTCTGGTCTCCTTGACTGAAAATGTTTACCCACTGATGCTATCAATGCAGCAAAGTAACTGTTCTTTAGTAAAACCCATAGGGAAAAAATAAATACATTAAAAAAAATAATCAAAGGAGTTGGGGAGTTCAGAGGTGCAGCCTGTACCTAACTTTTACTAATTCCTAGTGTTCTCTGGGCAATAGCTTATCACTTAAAAATGTTAACTACTCAGTTAAGCATTAACAATTTAATGCGCGTAGAATTCCAAGAACAAAGGAGTGGTTGGCTGGAAGGATCAAATAAAGGGGAACTCTGGACCTCTTTAAAAAATAATTAAGTTCAGTCGAGACTGATGTCCTTTCTACCAGGTGCTATCACGGCACAGGGAACAGAACTCAGGACAAAGATTACAGGTAAGCTTTGATCACTTTTACATCCGAGCTTATGCACACTGGCACTTTCTCAAAACCCAGAGGGACTCCACTTTCTTCTGCTTTATTTCTCTTTTACACAAGATCATACTTTGTGTCTAAGCGTGACAGTTCCTTGGACACCATCCCTTTGCCGTACAAAGTAGAAGCTTCTTAGCTTTCTGCAGGCTCTTCTCAGCTGAAATCTTGTACGTGCCACCTTACCTGTCTGAGCTGGAAGATGCCTCCTGTGCGCACATCCTTGGCAGGAGTCACCTCAACTGGGCAGTATTCCCCATTCTCATTCAGCTCTAGAATTTGAACCCAGAGTTCTACTTTTCGGGTTACTTCACTCCACCTGCAAAACACATCAAACATGTTTTGGTTTTGTTTTTTTCCCCAAAGAAAAAGGAAGAAAAAGCAAAGCATTAGCTCAGGCTGCAGACTGAAGAAGCAAAGGAACAGTTCAATAGGCGCGCCATTTGTGACTATATAGGGTTACTAGTTGTGCGGTGCCTATAAATTTTACTGACAGCTATTTTAGTCAAACATCAGAAATAAGCCTTTTCTTTGTTCCAATACGAAAACCAATTCCACTAGCTCCTAACATTTAAGCTCTGGTCTCAACTACTGTCGCAGAAGTCCCGTGTTGTCAGTGCAATCAGATTCACACAGACGACAGCAGAATGAAATACGACATTGCCTCACAAGCTTTTGAGACTCAGGGCGCTTTCCTGAACTTCATCATCCTACTGCCTTCTCTCCGATTTTTCTAAGAGCTTACATAAGAAATGGCCACTACCACAGTACCTCAAAATTAAAAAGGAAGGATGTACTTACTACTCAGCTACCAACCGTAACTCACTATTTTAGAACATTCTTTTTCCATCTCCTCTTTGTCATGTTTTCCTGACTTTTCTTTTAAACTTCCCTATGTATAGCTTAATACTCAAAATGCTCATCACAAGCTTAGGCTGGAAGTAAAAAGAGAAGTAACTGCCAATAAATTAAGGTGCAGAGCTGCCTTTAATTGGAGAGGCAAAACAACTTACTTTTAAGAAAATGCTACTAAGCTGATTTCGGGGACAACAAACAGCTGCAAGCAAAATGCAACCCCCTTCAGACTAAATTACCACACTGTTGCATATTTACTCCAATTCAAGTAATTAGCAATATAGCTCTTCCAATGGAAGCATTACAGCGATGACATTTCAGAGCCAAGAATGAACTGGAGTCAGACCTTGAATAAATATATCGGCGAACAGTCAGAACAACAATCTTTACTGTTCTAGACTTGATAGCTCTTTCTGGTGCACTGGCATAACAATGTAGAGGGAAACAATCAGCTTGCTCATTTGTAAAACACTGCTTATGCACTTGAGTTTGCCTAAATAAAAGGGACTTCAGTGTCTTCCAAGTTTTACCACTTTTATTTTGAAACAGAGATGGACATTTCTCCTCTCACTTTCTTACAGCCTATTGACACATCACATGGTGGTTTTCCGACAGACAGAGTCTATTTATAATAGTCTAATAGATACAGTCTCCAACACATGTTCAGTTGTCTCCAGTTCAAAATTTGACTACTTATCCCAAACCTGCTTCAAAGTTGGGCACCTCAGACGGTGATTTTCCAAAATTCTAACCCAAGGATCTATTTTCCGTATTTACCTGTCACGAAGGCTGCGTGTTTTGGCTTGAATTATTCCCAAGTCCCACAGGGCTGGATTTTTGCGGTCACCACTCTGCTTGTGCCCATATACTTCAATTGCCAAAGCGCCATCGTAAAGATGTTCCATGAAGTCTTCGGAAATATTTACAGAAACTTCCTGTATGTAAGCAACAAATCAGTTGATGACTGTGGCTACACAATGACTTGGGCTGACAGATTTACTGCCCTGACTTTCATACAAGCATGTAGAGTAAAGTCACCCTGGTCCCCAAGACACAATATAGAGGAAAGGAAGAACAGTCACCTCAGTTTGTAAAATCAGGAGACAAGGCAAAGATACACGATTAGCTGAAGCTTAAAGTCTATAAAGAGCTGAAAAATAACCGCATGCTGTTCCAAGTCCTGATCCAACGGTTCAAAAAAAAATATAAAAAAATCATGTGTTCTAATGTTCACAATCACAAAATCAAAACTCATCAGAAGGTATTGTATCTATTTTACAAATGGTAAGTGGAATAAATTGCTCAGTGTAATGACAAATGATAGAAAGAACAAAATGAGAACTCAGGTGATTGGCTGGCGTTCATCTAAGCTGACTTTAGATATCTCTATTAAAGATGCCTCCAAGCAGACAACTGCTTGAAAGTCAATAGGAAGAAACAGTCTGTTCTAAGACACACGACCTAACTTCAACATCTACATTAGGATAACAGGCATCACGTCCCAGGACTGGGACATTTCTCTCCACTACATCAGAATGTAGAGTGGTCAGCTCAGATATGGACATTGAATGTACTCAGATGAATATCACACTTCCATTCACACTCAGCAGCATTTTTACTGTGGGTAAACTCCAACATAAGTCTCTCTGCTGACCAGGTTGCTTTCCTTTATTAATCTACTTCTTCACCTTCTGTGATTTTTTGCAAGTGAACAGTGTAGTATAATCAAACTTACATAGACCCTGAAGATATCTCAAGTTCTTATTAAAAATGGAATCAGGGTATCAGCCCCACAAAGTACAATAATGCGAAAAACCAGGCAACTGTTGTGCAAGCACAATCCTGCTTTTTCTGCCTACAGTGTCATGAATAAAATAGAAAAAAAGTTACATTGCAGTGATCGAAGACGACCATGCACCGTGGCTCCTTGCTGATGGAAGATAAGGAAGGATCCACCTCAGGTGCAACATTAACTGGCTCCAGTTGATCCCAGAACGTATATTTGCAGAACACAAAGTTGGAGAGGTGCTGTGGCAAACCTGTAGCCTGAAGTATTTTAATCTAGAGAAAGAGATGAGGTACAAAGAAAAAGCACTTATTCATTTGGCATACAATTAAAAATTTCTTCTGTCAGAACAATGTTATTCTGTTCCACTGCAAAGGATAACAAAAAAAGAAAAAATTTTACAAAATACGAATTTCTGCACAGATCTAGATTGGAGGCAACATTTTGAGTGCATCAGCTGAACATCGCCACTAGATGTCACCAGGCACTTATTTCTCGGGAGTGAAAGCTAAAGGTAAGAATTTTACAAACACACCAAAACATTTTGTTAATTTTTAATGGTGAGATGCACCAAAAAGTTTATAGCTGAAGAGGACTACAATAAAAATTTCATACTTCTACAAAAAACTGGCTCCTTTATTCTGCAAAATCCTTGTCTGAAGATACTCCTTGCCCTTATTCTCTGCTAGAAAGTATACAAAAATAAGCCCAACAATACAAAAGTAGCCTGTCCTCTATTTATCAAAATCAAGGCCAAACAGAAACAAAATGTTTTGACTATACCTTCTGATCTAAACAAAGTCATCATATTAACCATATTATTTAATAAACTCCTATTTGCCATTTGTCAAATTAAGTTCTGCTGAGTTAGATTCCTGTGGTAAGGCACCACTCAAGATCCTCAGGAGAATGTTTCCTGCAACATTGCCCCACGCTGCTTACAAGCACATGGAGCTCTAGGGGACAGGATAAAAAGTGAAAAGGAGTACAGTTGCCCGCAGATTGTTCACTGTCCAGAAGCCACCAAAGTTGGGGTTCCACTCCCTCTAGTGCTTTTTGCCTCCTTTTCTTATCTGTAGCTCAGCCTACCTTGCATTTTACTACAAACACAGAATGGCTAGTAAATCGTTCCTCCTAAAAAATTTCTTTTTATTATTAACAATAATAAACACAACTGCATATATTTCACAAAATATTGAATATTTAGAGAAGTACTGATTCACAGTACAATGTGAGAGGGTGATTCACAGAACAATGGGAGTTTGTCAGATTCTATGACTCCTTTTGAATTAGATATTGTAGCTCCAATCTAGTGCACAGATCTTCCATGTCTTCCAAGACTACAATAAACTGTCTGGGGTAAGATTGTATGCATATACATATAAATATTGCTTAATGAATACCTTCCAGACTTTAAAAAAAAAAATCATGGAGATTTAAAGGAGAAAAAAACATCTAGTTCTCTTGTATTATTTCAGCCACTCAAGAAACAAATATTGTGAGAAAAGACCACACAGCAGCGCTTCAAGACAAATGCTGGGCACCGGAACATTACCCAAGGCCATGAAAACAAACACAACTAAACAATTAAACTCTGTACATACAACTGAATGATTAAGTACAGCTAAATTATATGCTCTTTTTTTAAAAAAAAAAAATCCTGAAACATCAACACAGTTTCATATAGTCAATCAATGAGTTTAGAGACAGGACTCTGCCTGCGTAGCTGAATACTGGAAGCTAACGTGGTGCACGACATTACAAGAGATATCTAATGTTCAGAAGCCAACGCACCAGGGACTTCTTTATTTTAAGACTTGGGATGGAAAGAGAGAAGGTTGCTCAGAGGTTGGGGTATATTCGGAACTCACCCTGCAGACAAGTTTTCTCTCCTGAGTATCATTTTCATTTGAACAGTCTGGACTATCCTCGCCTCCAACCAGCCTGTCGTCTATCTCTCCACTCACTCGAAAAACTTCAACATGGAGACGACCCGATACCTGATAAGAAAGGAGTAGGAATTACTGCTGTGTCAGAAAACAGTGACAGGTTCATCCCTTTTCAGGTAACTACAACTACTGCTGTTTCCAGTCTGTAAGCAGACAACATTTTATTCCTTTTTATTGTTTTGCACTGTGCATTTGTTACACCAGACGAAGAATTCTTTGCAGCAAGAACCAAAGAACCTTTGATATAAAGAACATAAAGAAATCAGCCACTAGAGTGAGTCTGGGAACAGCATATTGCATCTCACTCACCTTCACATCAGTCACTGAGAGTCTGCAAAGTGCACATGTGATGCGGAGCAGAGAGAATTCTTAAAGTACATAGTTAAGAGCCTACTCTTTACAGTAGTCACTGAAAGCCAGTAGAGCTATAGCTCATACTTGTTCTACTAAGTATTTATTTCGGGCTGCTTCACTCAAAAAGGTGCTCACAAAGCTTTCTCCTTTGACAATCACTATGCTGGGATTCAGAGCTGCCTAAACAACTCCAGTAAGGTATTATGGGATTTGTATAATTCCAAATTGTTAGCAAAGAGCTTGCGCACATGAAACTGGAAAATATCTACTATATACTGGTAATAAGATCCACAGGCTGTAATTAAACAGTTGAGTAAGGATAGATTACAGAAGAATGACAAACCTCTCCCTTCTGATTGATGATTGGAACAGCATATTGTAGCTTCACATCATAGAACAGGCACTCAAGAAAAACATTGGCTACTCCGATAAGGCTGTGGTTTTCCTGCTCATCGTAGAAGGGATCAGCGCGTCTGAAGTAACCTCTCATCATCTTCAATCAAATTCATAACATTGTAAGAAAAACAAACTTTTCATGAAACAGTTTTCCAAGTGTTGCACAACCAGCCTACTGAAAGAAAAATGGACTCGAGCAAGAAGCCAAATTAGCTCACAAGGAGAATGGAAACTTGAATTTTACTGTGGACCGAGTATAAGGCCTGTCCTCAGCAAGTTCTCCTTAACGTTCTCGAATTCAGGGAAGTCAGCCCAAACGTCAGCTGCTGTTGTGTTTACTTACTGCTTCCTATTGTATGCTCTGTTCCGTCACCAAACTACGCATGCAAACAAGCATCAAAGTGACAAGGTAAGGGTTAATGAAATGCTGAAGATCGCTTCAGTACTAGGGAAAGCACAAGCTCAGAAAAATGTACCTCTTTACATATTCCCTCTTCCCATCCACCCTTGCCCTCCTGAACCATAAGATTTTCTCACATCTACTCAAACAAAAGAATTAACAGGGATGTAACTTTATCAGCAGAATACTGGAGTAATTTTTACTTACTTGGTTGTCTTCCTCACAGTCTTTCCACTCCTGGTAAAGATCCCTCATATCTACCAATCGATTCTCCAGCTTTTCCAGTGACCAAATCTGTTTGCCTTTCCCTTTCCTTCTCACCTGAATAGCAGGCTCGCTGAGAATTGCACCTCTCTGTGAAACAATTAAGGAGACATCAATAAGGAATTCGTGTCACAGCAATGAAAAAATAGTTTCAAACCAACACAAAACCGAGAACATCTTTGGGAAAAGTCTGGATTTTGTTCTTTTTTTTTTATTCTAGCTTGAGCAACCAAATTCAAGCATGAGAGACTCTGAGTTCGGCTGTCACAGTATATTCGTGTTCAGTTTAACTGCGAAGTATAATCACAGCTACGGGCACTAGTTTCTGTTGATTTTCACCTTACATAAGTGTTACAAATAGGAACATTTAAGCATTTCACAAATATCCTCAAGTTACAGCAGGCCTGGAGCTCCAGCTAAGGTTACCACTGTCCGCAACCTTCAACTAGTGCAGACACTTAACCCTCTTTACCATCCTGTTTCTAGATGTGCCAGAAGACCGCGAGAAAAACAAGCAGATGAGAGAAAATTCTAAAGCAATTGATAAAAATTCTAATCCCGGAACAAAATATATCTACTGTGCTAACGACAGCCTGACTATCACCAAATATTGAGCTGACCTCAAAACCAGAAATAATACCAGCTTAGGTAGCCATTCTGAGACATGGAAGTCTGGGTTCAGCTCCCTCCTTTCAAAATTTCTAAGATGCCTGGAACAAATCATCCAAATCCTCTCTGCTCCAGTTCCTCCATGCCCAATGGGGATGACAGCATTTCCTCAGCTCACTAGGATGATGTAAAGCCAAATGTCCACAAGGCGATGGTAAATACTTGAAACAGAGGTTACCTAACCTGCGCAGATTTTATCACTCTGCAACAGAAGCGAGTGTGAACCTCCACACTGGTGGAAAGGTCTTGCACCAAAACATTTATCAGTAAGCTAGCACGTTATAAGATTTTCATGGTAAGAAAATAAAATAAAGACGTAGCATGTGCTAACGGAGCCATACTTAACGCACATGAATAGACTGGCAAACTATCCAGACCATTAAAGTCAGAATACAACAAATATGAACGCTGAGGGGCAAACTTACTGAACAATGATTCAGTTCCATTAGGGCTACCTTACCTTACTGTTAGCATTAAGGCTTGAAGCTGGGATCTGGAGGGTAACTTTATACTCTGTCCTCTTGTCCAATTCCTCTCCGATAAAACTGGCTTCTCTCACATACAAATTGGCTTTAACAATCTGCTCTCGCAGCTTTCTCAGGCTGTGGGTCAACATTTCTTCTCTAAAAGAAGGGGATTTGGAGGGGAAGACAGGAAAAATCATGGCATTTACGTATTGAAACAGTGCAAAACAAATGATCACTTGACAGGAAGGAGTCTTAACATTCAGTTTTTTAACACAAAAATCAGGTGAATTAAATTGCATTTCTTCCAGGGGAAAAAAAATAATAATATTATCCATGTGAATTTAGCGGTATGAACACTAGCATTCTGTTGGCTTTGGAGACTTCTCTGTGCATCTGCTGAAGAGTCAGCTCTTGTGTGGCTTATCCCAGAGTTTCCCCACCACAGATGCTGATGTTCCACCTTACAGAGAAAGATTTATTCAGACACCATGACCCACTTGCTCACTGGCCTTCCTGGCAAGAGCACCAACTGCGCATCCCAGCAATCTGATACCACAAAATATTCCAGACACACAGTGAACATCTTGTTAGACTGTCTCAAATATTTTCTATTTCAAAAGTTGCTTCTCTGGCCATATAAATTAGATTTGTATTTTCTCATTGCAATGTCTTTACCATACTCATTGTTTTAGGGTATGTTTCATCTTCTTCCTGCAGCTGCTCTTTTTGACAGTAATACTGGCAATGATCATTTAGAGGCTGAAGTAAATAACCTCAGTGAAATTGCCTAGGAAGAGAGAAAGAGGACAGCGGCTCCTCTGTGGTTATTAAACAGTTTTTGCAATGGACCAAAATTCTTTCTATCATCCTCTTACTCCCTTTTCTTTCTGCACTCCTCTGGTTGCCAAGACCTGCCTAGGTCAGACAGATGCATGTGAATCAAGAGGAAAAACAACCTTCCAGCAGCTGAGTCATGATCCGCAGAAGAACAAACTCTTATATATGTGAGTCCCAAAATTCCTTCAATCACCTCATCTTCAAATTTGTTGCTGATCAGGATACAGTTTCTCCTTAACAACAAAGCAGGCACTCTTCCTTTCTCAATTTTCTAGCATTATAGGTCTGATTGATCTTAGACTAATATTTTCGCTCTGTCCTCCCCAACCCCCCCGCAGGAATCCTCTCAGAAATTTGGCAGCGGTGTGCAATGCGATTAAAATCTTGCAAAGAACTTTAAATGAACACTCCCGACGGTCAGATTTGATTACCCACCTCTCCTCTGCCCACTGCCGTAAGCGCTGCTGAGCGCTGGGAGAATGAAAGGAGAACCTGTCCATGCTGCGGAAATGCTGCTTCTCTGGCGACAATCGCCTTCGCAATTGCTCCAGTTCATGTTCATACATCAGTCTCTGTCGTTCCAGCGCAGATCTCTTCTCCTCTTCATGTTGCTGCTCCAGGCTTTGCAAGATAGACTGCATTGGATCTAAGCAGATGTTGAAAACAAAGAAGCTAGTACTTCTGGGGGTCAAATACCTGGTAACCATAAAATTAAATGGAAAGAATCACGTAATGAATATGGGGCAGAGACAGCGGACTTGGAAATACAAGATCTTTCCCACATTCTGCTACAGATATGCTGTATGACCTTGGGCAAGGCTAAAGTTACTATGGATTTGGTACTTCCCTTCCCCATCCTGTATCTGCAGTTATTCACGTTAGGGACTGCAGTAGCCACTGAAATCCCTGGTGAAGAACGTCCTAGAGAATAAACATTGTTAGCATATAAAAGGAGGAACAGATTACATTTTTGCTGTAATGCATGTTAAAAAAATCCCGCTGAACCGTAGACTAAAATAAACATCTACCGAACAGATTGGATGGATGATTTAAGATAACTGAGAAAAGGGAAAGACTAAGCTGAAAAAAAACTTCCTCCCATTTCCCAAAATAATGCCATTCTGGGACAGCTACATAAGACCACAAAAACTAAGGAACATGGTTTCAGAGACAGAAATCACTATAGTTAATGCCAGAGTGAGACATAACACAAGAAAAATAAACAACAAAGTGAAACCACTTTGATTTGAGGCTGCAGTTCCGCCAAACTGGAAGTTTTGGCCTTCTCCTCAACAAGAACTGCCAAACAAAACATTCTGTGGTGGTTTTTTTCCCCCCTCAAGTGCTAAAATGGCTACGATGAGTCACTCACAAGAAAAATTCTCCAGTAGGAGTTTATAAGGGAAAAAGTCTGTGGTTAAGAGTCCCTGGAGATGTAACCTCGTATTTTGTACCTATTTCCAATAATTTCTGCTGCTTCTTACCATTACTACCAAGTGCCTTCATAGTGACTTCCATCTGGGCGTATTCGTAACTGAAGTTAATCTCACTAGACACTTCACTGGAATTGTCTCCATCTATGTCCAGCTGCTCAACACTATTACTGCACTTCATAGAGCTGTCTCGCTCTTCATCCTCATGATCTGCCTTCTTTTTCTTCTTTGGCAAATTCAGCCTTTAAATAAGAGGAAATTTTTTAAAGAACTATTAATTACTCAACTTTGAAACAAAGGGTTGCTTTCAAAGATTATTAAGATTAAGCACATTATCCAAATTGGTAGATTTTTCCCTTTCAAAATTTGTTGATCTCCTGTGAGTGTAGTTTTCCTCAGGGTAAACAAGGGAGTTCAAGGCAAACTAACTGATCCATTCTACACTCCAGTAACAGCGAGCACCTGATATTACTAATCATATAGTTTAGATAACCATGATTTTTTTTTCAGTCATCCCATATCCAAATAATTCAGAGGCAATAATGAAATTATACCCCGCTTTTTACACCCATTCTTCTTTCAAGCAGAAAAGAAATCAATTAAGTTTTAGATTGTCATTTAAATCCACTGATCTTTAAGGTATTTCAGACCAGACACAGAGGGTTTCAAGAATACAGTCCTTCACAGAAAACTTCTGCCAGTGATCCTGTCTGATACATGAAGGTCTCAGGTATGGCTGGAGCTAGAATTCCAGGGAACAGAGAACACAGTGCCCTCATAAGACCCAGATCACTGTATAACATAGGTCAAAAGTCTAACATCTTAAGATGCAAAATCCAAAAGGCAATCTATCCAAGTCAAACCTTGGGTGTAATATTTTCACTGTGCAAGAGAAAGTACTTAATATTAACGTGGTACCGAACCACACTAAAGTTACCACCTCAAAAATTAAATCTCTTCCATGAGATAACTACTGATAACTACAGCAAGGTCCTCATCAGCAAGGTTACAGTCCCTTGAAAATACAAGAAGTTAAGTCAACCTATTGCTCTGAAACTAAAATCATGCACAGTTGCTATGACATGTGGCATTCCAGAACAGCCAAACATCGGCATTGCTTTTATAATCCCAATGAAAAAGAAATCACCTCCTCCTGCGGCCTGCATGCTCCACTGTCATCTTTCCTTATACCTTAAAATAAAACAAAGTTGGCACAAACTTACAATTGCTTTAATATCTTTTGTACCTGAAGAAGTGGTTGTTTCCCCACAGTATTCTGTCTCCATGATGTAGCTGGATAGGACAGACGACAGCAGAACCATTTACGAATGTCCTGTGAAAAGGCAAAAATCTAAAGCAAATGCACCTATATAAGGCTTAATTTTTTTTTCCAGTACTACTTTCTTTATTGTAACTAGTCAAGGGAGGAGAACAGGTTGATGGGTTGCAAACAGGCAAAATATCCCCAGAAACTTCATTCACCTACCCTGTGCTGTTTCATGAGCTCCTCAAACTCAGCTTCTTTTGATTGCTTAAGCTTATCAAGTTCAGTACTTGTGGATAGATATTATGACAGCTATTTCTGGGGGGTATAATTAGAGCTTAAAAATGAGGAGTGTGAAAAAAGATGATGTCACTGGAAATAAACACTTTGCACACTACTTTGAAATAGACAAAACAGAAACATTTGAATAAGACATTAGAAAACTTTGCTATATAAATAGCTTAAAGACAATAAACTGATTAGAATTCTCAGAAACTACTTTTATTTCAGAGCCAGATTCAGTCTGAAAATAGGATCACAGGATAAGTCAAATTTGAAGGGAATCTTAGAATGTCATCCAGTCCAATCTCCTGCTTAAAGCAGGATCAACTACGAATCAGGGTAAATGTGAAATTCTTGAATTTTGTGTATCTAACAATAAATTATTGGAGATGCTGACGATGCATGTCATTTTGTGATCCATTTGAATATACCATCTGCTTTTCAAGTACTGCTACTTAATCAAATAAGGCAACAAATGCTTCAGCAGCTCTTTGCATATCAACAGATTTCCTAGAAAATTAATTCAAATGTTGATAGAGTTACATCTACACAGCTGCAAATCAGTTGAGTATCTACTTGCTGAAAGCACATGCAATTTACTCCTCCTCTCTCTGAAAACTTAGACTATGAACACCACCATTGACAGAAATCTCTTTAAGAAGGAAAGACATGAGTTGACAGAGGGGTAAATGACAATTAAAACAAAATGGAAAAGCAGGATACAAGAAGTAGAATTTTCTTACTTCAGACTACATGGAAAGTTCATTTTTCAATTATCTCTTTGCACCACTAATGATAAAATACCAGCTAAAACTACAATTATTATACAACTGGAGCTGTATTTTATTCCTTTACCTGGTATTTTTTTGAGGTGTTAACATAACCTGTCCTTCTGGGGTGATGTCTATAATGCAGTGTTCAGGAAGAATTCCCATTCCACACAGCTGGATATCTTGAGAGTCGTCTGAGCCTATCAGCGTGTGCTCCTGGGAAAAGTTAATCAAGATGTTAGCAACGGACTGCAGAAGTTCACTAGTTCTAACTCATCCATTCTCCTTCTGGATATATCTTGTCATCTAGCTCCAAAATTTGAAAGCTCTTCAATACTCCCCTTAACACAAAAAAGGAGAATGAAATATTGCAAGCAAACCCTCTTACAGTAACAAGTAGGGAACATTCAAGAAAGTTTACAGGCCAACAGCTAAATCTGATGATGAAGAGGTTTCTAATTGTGGAACGCAGTGCCTCGGGATGTTGTAGACGCCAAAAGTGTAAAGGGTTTCAAAGAGGAATTAAGACAAGTCCACAGTTAGACCCACGGCTATTACGCAGGTTCCATCTATACCATCCAACAGCTTGGGAAATTCCTGAAGTACTCGAGGCATGAGGGATTTGGCAGAGGAAGGATCACTCCACACATGCCCCAGTTCATCCATTTCTTTTTTAGGCATTTCTGAGCAATTTTTGAGGAACAGATACAACAGTTTACATAAGTCAGATCAAGTCGTTCTTTGGTGCTTATACGACCTAGTACACATGCAGAATGAGGGCAAGGTATTTACTCTGAGAAGCAAGACAGCTTAACCTCAGAATTTTAGGCAAAACAGGTGTAAGTCATTTTACTAAAAGAATTTCCAAGCACAGGGATTTCTACACCAAAGTTCTCAACCAACAAAATGAATCTGCATTATAAAAAAAATAATTAAAGATTAACTGAAACACACAAAACCTACCCCATGCAAAGGGGTTTTCTCTGGAAAAGGAAAGTAGCACAGTACCACCTGAGACTTCTGCTCGCACTGATGGGCCAAGGCCTGTTTTCGGAGCGGGCTTTGGCTTCAGCGTACTCTTGTCACGTGTTCCCAATGAGCACCACAGACATCAGCTCTGCTTCAACGGCTGCCAGTGGCGAAGCTGATTTAGCAGCTTGAGTCACACGCTCTGGACACCTACGCGCAAGGCGCCTGGAAAGGATTCAGTTCTTCTCCCAAAACCTCAGCTCAGCTCTTTTGTCCTTTTTAATGTTTTTATGCAGATACAACATTGAGAAAGTTCTTTCCCTTGCTTTCATTGAGCTATCACAGAGCAACTATGACCGATATCAAAGACGATCACGTTATTTCCTAAGACCAACTAAACCAAAACAACCTTTCAGCCCAATTGCTAATTCTGTGGCTGTTTTGAGAGTTGCTATAGACCACTTCAAAGAGAAAAGAATGATTTAATGTCAAGCTCAAACTGCCAACATTCTTACACTGCTAAATTTTTAGAACTTGTATTCTAAAATGTGACTTAAAAATGGTCGTATCTTATTTCTCCTCCTGACTCCAGATCACGTCTACAGTTTGTTAAACTAGAATGAACTGCTCAAATGTTTCAGTGCAGAGTCCAAAAGTCACATTACACTTTTTACGTTTTACACCAGTAAAGGGGACTGCACATCAGCAGAAGTGCTAAGGCAGAAAAGAACTTGATTTTCACTCCTGGCAAGCTGCACGAATAGAAATGCATTTTATAAACTGAAGTTAGTACTACACATGTAGAAGCAAGCTGATTATTAATATGACCAGATAAAATACTTGTCTGGGTAAAACCTTGTGAAAGCTGGCATAAAAAAAACCCAGAAGACAGTTTATAAAAGACAGCATCTCTAAATTTCTTTTAAAAACCAAAACATAAAATCCCCACGCCTTCCTCTAATACAAAGAATTAAATTTGAAATAAAAAGGTTGTACTCATATTATTTTTAATGAGGCAGTGAGTATCAGAGAATGCTGTAGATAGGCAGTTTTTATAACACCTCCGCATTAGAAGCCCACTTCCATTAAAAAAACCCCATGTTTTTATATATATATCTCAATATTTATTTTTACCTTTAAATAGTATACCAGAAGTTCATTGAGAGCTGGATCTGCATTCAAATTAACCAGGAAGCACTTATTATCCCCTACTTTTATTCCAGAAGACTGAAGAGATATGCCAAGACTTTCCAACTGCTTCTGACGCTCCTGCAAGAGAGTAGCCATCAAAAAATTAAGCTGATTGATGTACAGCCCTTCGGAAATGCATTCCTATCTGCCAAAGCCACAAGACGAAAGGATGGGCGGCTACTTCTGAAAAAGGTAACTCTTTCTTCTGCGATAGATTAGACACAAAAGCCTTAGTTATATCAAGCTTTGATCAGGGTATCTGTAATTTCTCTTGTCCTTCCACCTCTGGTGGCAGAGGGCTACGCGCTAGGGTCTCACAGAGTTGCATCCTCCTCGTGGAAAATGCCCACAGCTGAGAGCAGTACACTGCGGTACTGTAGGAGCTTCTCCATGACCTCACTGGAACAGCAAAACGCTACCACAAAGACATCTCTAGAGCCCTTTATTTTCTCTTTTGAGCTAAAAAGCAACAAGTTAAGTTAAATCCCTGCCAAGTCAAGCTCCATGTCTATCTTTTATTCCGGAGCAATCAAAATGACAAAAAACTGGCAACCTGCTATTTAAGTAATGCAAATAACACTTCCTGCTGAACAAGAATAGTAGCGTTTTGGATGGTGTTTTGTTCTTGTCAATAGACTTCATAGAATTCAACAACAAAGCATTACTGTGCAAAAATGTACATCTTTCAAAGGGAAGTGTTTGGGTGAAGACTGGAGCAGTGAAAGAGGAACATTAAACATTTCTGCCTTAAGAACAGAAAGGGATTCTTCTACCAAAAAAAAAAAAAAGATAGAAATGTTGAGGATTGTTCCCAGGATCATACAGAAACTGAAATGAAACTCACTATCCACAACAGCAAACAAAATTTAAAAAATAAACATGGGGGGCCACTCACAGAATTACCAGGGGGAAGCAGAAACAGGGGAGGCTAAAACAAGTGAGCAAAAAAAAATACAAGAGACCTGCACAGCCTTCCCTGTGATGCTGAGACTTAAAAAAAAATTATCAGATATTATATAGGAATAATGCTGGAACGTTTATCGTTTATTACGGTTCTGTCCTTTACCTACCACTCTTTGTATTTAAAAACTTAGTACGTCATTATTCAGTACAATTCTCTGTTCAACATTGGAGTTGTACCAGGTCTAATCAAGATTAAAATAGCAAAGAAGAGCAAGCAAAACTCCTCTTGATTTTCTCCACCCTGTCTCCCCACCCACTTACAAAACCAACATAATGTCCTTGTAAGGAAAAGTCGTGTGTGTGTGTATGTGAGAGAGAGAGAAAAACAAAGAACAGAGGAAAAACTGCAGTGTGATGTCAAAGACCTCTCTTCCGATCAGCAGTGCCAGGCTCTGAAGTTCACATAATTCCTTATTATCTACAGAGATAAAGAACGTGTTGCCCAAAGGAGGACGTAGCCCACAGTCTAAATCTCATAGGATTAATTTAAAGAAAATGAGCCAGTTTCTGTTAACTTTTGCTCAACACCTAATGTTAATTAACTTAAACATTCAAAGTATGCCAAATAATCACTGAAAATGTGAGAAATTGCCTATTCATATAGTGTTTAAGGCTTTGAACCCTTATTGCCACTCCATCCCTACAAGCTGCCTCTTCGATGGCCCTCATGCCTTATGAGGATTCATCCTGTCCTCAAAGATTTACAATTCTCTCTGCATCCGACCTGCCTACCCCGCTACAATTTGACAGACAGATGCTGGTGGATACTGGCCAGAAATAAAATCACTTGACAAGCCACGATATAAATGCCTTTAACCTTGGACCTGCCTAAGCCTTCTGTATTGGGTTTGCATGGCAAGGCTTTGGTAGCCGGGGGACTACAGGAGGGGCTTCTGTGAGAAGATGCCAGAAGCTTCCCCCATATCCAATAGAGCCAATGCCAGCCAGCTCCAAGAAGGACTCACCACTGGACGAAGCTGAGCCCATCAGCGACGGTGGTATAGCCTCTGGGATAACACAGTTAAGGAGGGAAAAATCTGCTGCGCAACGGCAGTTGGGAGAGAGGAGTGAGAAAATGTGAGAGTGACAACTCTGCAGACACCAAGGTCAGTGACAAAGGAAGGGAGGGGGTGCTCCAGGTGCCGGAGCAGAGATTCCCCTGCGGGCCCTGGTGAAGACCATGGTGAGGCAGCCTGTCCCCCTGCAGCCCAGGGAGGCTCACGGTGGAGCAGATATCCCCCTGCAGCCCATGGAGGTCCATGGTGGAGCAGATATCCCCCTGCAGCCCATGGAGGTCCACGGTGGAGCAGATATCCACCTGCAGCCCATGGAGGTCCATGGTGGAGCAGATATCCACCTGCAGCCCATGGAGGTCCATGGTGGAGCAGATATCCACCTGCAGCCCAGGGAGGTCCCCAGTTGAGCAGATATCCATCTGCAGTGCATGGAGGACCCCACACTGGAGCAGGGGGATGCCTGAAGGAGGCTGTGACCCTGTGGGATGTTTGCACCGGAGCAGGCTTCTGGCAGGACCTGTGGCCTCATGGAGAGAGGAGCCCACGGTGGAGCAGGTTTGCTGGCACGACTTGTGGGGGACCCACACTGGAGTAGTCTGTCCCTGAAGGACTGCACCCTGTGGAAGGGACCCACGCTGGAGCAGTTGGTGAAGAATTGCAGCCTGTGGGAAGGACTCACATTGGAGAAGTTCGTGGAAGACTGTCTCCCGTGGGAGGGACCCCACGCTGGAGCAGGGGAAGAGTGTGAGGAGTCCTCCCCTGAGGAGGAAGGAGCAGCAGGGAAAATGTGTGTTGAACTGACCACAACCCCCATTCCCCGTCCCCCTGAGCCACTCGGGGGGAGGAGGGAGAGAAATAGGTAGTAGAGTTGAGTCTGGGGAGAAGGGAGGGGAGGGGAGAAGGTGTTTTAAGACTTGGGTTTTTATTTCTCATTATCCTACTCTGATTTGATTGTTAATAAATTAAACTAAGTTCCCCAATTCGAGTCTGTTTCGCCTGTGACAGTAACTGGTGAGTGATGTCCCTGTCATCTCAACCCACAAGCTTTTCGTCGTATTTTTCTCCCCCTACCCAGCTGAGGAGGGGAGCGATAGAGCAGCTCTGTGGGCAGGAGGTATCCAACCAGGGTCAACCCACCGCACCTACTGAAGATGTCAGAAGGTTCCTTCCACTGGCTTCCAAGTGGTCCTGAAACAGCCTTATACTGCACAAACACTAGTCCTTATCCCTCCTCTGAAAATAAAATAAAATCACTTTTTCTACAGCTGCAAGACGCATGAAAGTCCCATCTCCAAAACATCGTAACAGGCTGAGAATTTAGAGACAAAGAAGAGAGCCAAAGCAAGCAGCTATATGCAAACATCAAGGCATGTTTAATCTGGAGCGTTGAGCCCATTACTCCAGTTTTTCAACCTCCTCGCATACTCAGGGTTTCTATGGCTAGAAACTGTTGTGTAGGATGCGAGCAGAATTTTATTCTTATCATCATCATCATTATTACTATTACTTTTCACCCTTATACACAGGGAGGAAAATGCATGGTACGAATCTGCATTGAAAGCCAGGAAGCCCTCGTAGTCACAAGCAGCACTTCTTACAATGGATCTTTAAAACTAAAGTCAACACAGTCTGTTCTGATTGTGTCATCTACAAGAGGGCTTTGTATCAGAGGCTCCATTTTCTCCTTATTTATTACATGCTATTCATCACCTTTCAATAGTCCTCCCCCTCAAAAGCTCCCCACTGAAAATATATACATCAGCATTTGTGTCGCAAGAATTGGAAGTGTCATGCAATAATCGTGGTGACCTGCGCAATTTTTCAAGGTAACTATCATATTCAATTACGGTTTGAGGCCCTAAATATCAGTGTAAGAGGTATTAAAACACTCCGGGATCCTGAACAGTTCTATTTTTCAATATTCTGAATGCCCTTTGCCTTGTGTATTGAGGCACTTTGTACATAACCTTGCATATAACGCTCTCAATGCTCCATCTTTCATCACAAACAACAATTTTACTGTCTGAAGAATATAAATACCCTGTAATCCTCTCATCCCTGGAATTATTTTTTTTTTTAAATAACTTCTCCATTTGCATACAGTGACAATTTATTATTGTCACTGGAATAGTAATCTGGGAGGCACCCAGCTATCACAGGAATTAAGCGAAGCTTTTCAAAAGGGCAGTAAGCTTGACCTACTTACCCACAAATGCGGGGAGACATTCAGACAATCTCTACGAACTGACAGACAAAGGAAACAAACCTATTTTTCACAAAAAATGGGGAGGAAAAAAATAAAGAAAGCAAACCTGTGCTATCTCCTCAGTTTTTCTCAGTTTTTCTTCCCAGGTCACAGTCATTTCCTGAATCAACTTTTCCGATTCCTCCAATCGTTCTTTTAATTCTGGTGATTTCATAGCCTGCAGAAATAAAAGCAAATAAAACAAGAAAGCTTGTTGTGCTTTGTTTTTTTCACAATGCTGTCACACAGATGGGGAAAAAGGAAACATAACTTTACTCGTTTTCCAAGGCATACTTACCAGTAAGTAAAGGGGTTTTTAAAATACATATTGCACATAAATGCAGAATCCATCCAAAAGTTCGTTTAATTAGTTTCAAGTACAGATGCTAAAGCGGAGTTTATATAGTTCAATGCAAATCAATTACACGATACTGTCAGATTTGCACGAAGATATTCAAAAGCAAACTAATCTCATTTCTATACCAATACAAGTCTGCCAAACGACTCCTATCTGAGACGATCTTGTTTCTCAAGATACTGCTGATGTGGCTACCCACCACTGTCTCAGCCGTCGTCCCTTCAAAATGGCACTTAACATCTCAGCCACTTAAACTGCCATGCCACCAAAATATTTTTATTGTTCATTTTGATATGGCCTGATGGGTGTGAGTTTTTTCTTTCTATAGCAAAAATCAAGGCATCCGAGGTGTTCTGGTTATCCACCTCTACATACGCATTTCACAGAGCAGGTATCAAAAGAAGCCTTATGATGTGCTTCTGGACACCGGAATTCAATTTTCTCGCTAAACCATCACAGCTCTAATTCTGTTTTGTGAAACAGTCAAAGGCCCGTGTTCCATCCAAGGGCTAACTTGAGGAGAAGATACCCCCACTGCCACCCATCAGACACTCCAAAAACTGAAAGGACATCAACATTTTTATACTACATATATTTACTTCCTCCAGCCTCCGTCCGGGCATATTCCTCCTGCGCTACCGTGAACAGGAAGCCTGCAGACTTCCTTACATCATTATTTCATTACTGCTAACACGACAAAAATGGTTTTGGCTGGCAGGTATTTATGCAATGCCAATGAAACAATGCAAGCATCGTTCTCCATCAAATATTTCCGTACCACAAAACCCAAAAGTCCTCACAAGAATCCAAATCAAAGAGAGTGGCCTCATTACACTGCAGTTCATTCAAGAAAAGGAGCAAGTGCCAGGAGTGGAAAACCCTGTTTTAAGACAGGAGTTTCCTCTGCCTCAAGACACAACAGTCTAGGAACTGTCAGCTGATGCATCCCGTGTAGTCTTTTTCTGGTTGAATATCTCAAATACCCAAATACAGGGTAAAAGGGAACAGGAATTCCACCCAGGAAGGAAAGCGAAGCCAAGGCGATCTCCAGAACAAAGATTTATTGTGACCGATAAAACACTATCAGTGCAAAGGTGTTGGACACTACGGAGCAGGACGGGAAGATGAAGCCCAGTTACTCTCAAGGTCTAAACCTTCTTTGGCCATTCGTTTGGGCCTGGGGCAACATTACTTAACATTTTCAAATGCTTCAACTGTAAAATGAGCCAGATAATTCTCCTCCCTCCCCACCAGGCTAATAGAGAGAACAGATCTATGGGCCCAGATTCACACCTGAGCAGCAGGTGTGCGTCTCTGCTGAAAGCAGTTTAAATTCCCAGCTTAGGAAGGACAAGCTGGCGGTCTTGGCACAGATGAATCAGAACATGTGGTATTAATTTTGACAAGAAAAGATCAAAATGCGTGGATTAAAAAAGAAAAGGGGAAAAAAGGATAAAGCCTTACTCTTCTGGGGGCAGAAAGAAAAAGTAAACAGTCAAGTTCTGTTCTGCCTCGGCTGTTTAGGAGAGAAAAAGATACTGACACCAAAAGGAAAAAAAAAACCAACCAACCAACCCACCAAACCACAATTTGGTGAGCTTAGAAAATGTAACCTGACTATCCTAACAGGTCAATGTTTTTGATGACATAAAAAGAATGATTTATGCACATTTCTGTAAGAAGAAATAGATGGGCTACACATGCAACAAACTGAAAGGCGAAAAGACAGTGAATGTGGGTTTTGACCTTTACCGTGTAGCATCTTAATAGCAAACTACGCCGTTTTTTCCATGCTCTTTGTCAATGCCACTGAGACAACAGCTAGGGTG
Source organism: Himantopus leucocephalus (assembly GCA_003993805.1). Taxonomy (NCBI): domain Eukaryota; kingdom Metazoa; phylum Chordata; class Aves; order Charadriiformes; family Recurvirostridae; genus Himantopus; species Himantopus leucocephalus. The sequence continues at coordinate 115,334,006 of RSEF01000003.1, forward strand.
GGATTTTAATACTTGGGAAAGGAAATATTTATTACTTCATATTTAGGAAACACTACTTCATTACTTTGGAAAGTTGCCATTATTTCGGCATTAATGCTCACAATTGAAACAAAGAGGGAGGACTTGCACCTCCCAGAGTACTGTTAAGTCTGTGGTTCGTATTTTAGAGGAATTTTTAGATCTTTATCTGGAGATACCTTAAAGAAACTGATATATACTTATTGTATGCTTAGCATATTAGGCAGCTTAAATGAGAACAGTCCAAAATTCACTAGTCATTTCTAATATCACCGCCAGCATTCCCTGCATACCTCATGAGGCAAATACCGTAATCATAATTTTTCTGAATTGCAAAACAGACAGATTATATCACCATTGCTTTGCCACACTTGAGAAGAGAACTTAAGAGTTATGCTAGTTCTTGGCCTTCATCTAACATGTAGATCATGTTCCTTTCACAATTTCATTGAGGTAGGTACGCAGATATTCATAATATTGTCTAGCGCCTGTAAGAGTTTCAGTTGAGAACAGTGAAAGCTTGTAAGAAAGCAAGCATTATTTAACTGAATTCACATCTCGCAGGACGGAGCCACATTGAATTCTTAAAATATTCTAAACAATGCTGTGTCCTCTTTGACCTGTGTCTCACAACAAAAACAATATTGCTCAGCGAGGTGTTCAAACAGAACCCGCTGTCTCATGTTATCACCCATGTTTCACGACTGATGCACAGAAAAATGGAAAGAAGTGATATAAAGGGAGATTTCTCATAGATACCACATAGTAACTCTTTGTGGCATTCGCTTTCGAGAGCCAGGTAAGAAAGTCCTGACAACAGGCTTTACAGGACTTACTGGCTAGTCAAGACTAAAATTTGTACCTCTGCTTTCGTGAGCTGTTCTCGCAGCTTCTCCACTTCCTCACGGAGCTCCCGAATAATGCGAGCGTTGGGGTCTTCGTTCACCACGGCATGATTAACGATGTTCTTGGCCCGATCTGCGTACCTCAGCGTTGAAAGGGTCTCATCATAGTTGTCTGCTGCTGGACTTACTGTTGCTACCATGGCAGTCTTGCTGTTACCACCAAGGCTATCCTGGAAAGTGGTAGAAGTTATACAATTAAAACAGAAGGTTTCTTTCTTTTTACCCAGTCAATGAACTTAGGCAGCGAATAATAACCTAGGGTTGGGAGTAGATGGGGGCAACTAATAACTAATAACAGAAACATTTTTGCCAGAGCTCCTCAGTTCGAAATTAATATTTTAAGCTGTGTAAATCAAGAAAAGTTGTTATTTTCAATTTTGGTTTTTTTTAAGCATATATAGGAAATGTCATTCTTGGCTTTCAGAATTAGTTTTAGTTTAAAGAGGAATGAAAACAGTCCCTTCTTTGGGCTTTATGGTGCCTAGTAAGGGCTTCAAAGGTTTACTTCTATGTTTTCTGCTTAGGTTTATAAACCAGAAATATAAGCACTTCAGCATTAGACTTCTCAGGTACTATCGAAGGAACTCAGGAAAGATCATGATGAATTCAGAAGATCTTATTTTAAAGACTGGAAGCGAGATGTCTCCAATAAGTACTTAATTTAAATTACTTAAAGACCTCCTCATAAACAATGTAGTTGATTTCTTACAAGCATTTCAGAATGGGGCCCTTCCCTTCCCCTCAGCTACACAGCTCACAAATCTAAATCGAGTTATGTAAGAAATTACCCTTTTGGAATTTGGTTGACAGAGAAGGAGGGTGTGAAACCACATTCCTGCAAGGCAATGTGTCGGGGGAGTGGGGGAAGGAAGGAAGCGTTCAGTCTTTTTATTGATCACAAAATTGTGGTTGACAGTTTTGGCCAGTTTAAAAGATAAAATATTCTGGTTTAAATTTTGCAGCAAATCTTTTTTTCTATTTGGTTGGGGGTTTTTGTTTGGGTTTTTTTTGTTTGTTTTTTTACCCAATATCCCTTTCTGAGATGAACCATGCTATTAACTTTCATCTTCAATAACCCATGAAATCTAGGTCAGGCATTGCCATTAGAACAATCTGACTACATTAGCTGCTTGTCTAACCATTTCAATTACAAAGCACACACGTAGCTTTCCCTAGCAATCATTAAAACGCCCCTTAAGTATTTCCTTAAGACTCTCTTTTTTTTTCTGCATGATGCCTAAAATAATTTGACAGCAGACTGGCTGCTTCAGTGGGCAGAGAAGCGTTGACCACACAGACCGATGTCGCTTTGCTGCTGCACTGGTAGCACTCTGCTCTCTCCGATCACGCAAAAGGGCTGTGAGGTCTTTGGGCAGAGAATATCATTCATTTGTATAGTGTTCAGCACAGCGATGTACACCACCATGGTTAGCACTCGCAGGTAAGAGTATTTGTAGAGAAGCCAATCGAAAATAACAGCCTTCTGACTGCTACCAACGTGGGTTTTTTTTCCTCATCTGAGTAGGAGCCAATGTTTTCTCCAATAAATACATGGCGTGGGAGGATCCACTCTGTAACACACAAATGTTTCTCCAAAGCATCTACTGAAAACTTTAAAAAGACTAACACGAGCACACGACTCCTTCGATGGGGTTCTACAGAAGCCAGGACTTTTCTTCAATCTGTCAACGGTTTTCAAAAATTAGGAATGACACTCTGGAGCTGCAATCCCTGTTCTGCATAAAAAGAGGAAGTTTACCAGGGTGCTGGCCAGGTACTTTGCTTCCAAATCAAATAGTTTGCACTTTGGGAACCTCCTTCACTGCGCTAATTAGCTCCAAAATAGGATTAATTCATTATTTGAATTGCAACTCTGCTGTACAGGCAGCTGAGAACGCTGCTACACTGATACACCGTAATTTACAATACACCCATTATAAGTTGGGTAAAGTTTCTCTTGTACTGTAGCTATTATTCAAGCCCAATGCCAGACGGTCCGATAAAGTTTTATGTATAAAACCGTTGTGCTGATTTCACTGGTTTCTTTAATGTTAAGCAAGAAAGGTAGACGAATAGTAAGCCAGCCTCTCATTAGCAAAGACAGCATCTGCAAATTACCCTGGAAAGGCTGGGCTTGCATGTGACTGAGAGAGACACAGACTGGAAATACATAAGTTTAGTTATTTCTAAGACTAGACTAGCACAGTCTTCTCTAGCACCAAGATTACTGTGAAAAGTACTTACAATGTCAAGATTTGTACTTATATTTTTAAAAGCAATAAATAAATCAATAAAACATACAGGACTTCTGATTAAAATGGAAAAAGGAGATTATTTGTATCAACAGAATTAGATAAAACCAAGAGGCTAAAGCGTTGATAAAGCATTTTGCTTCCGACACATAACCTCCCACCACTCCTCAAGCCTCCTCTTGCAATGATATTTTTCACCTGGTACTTTTGTCTAAAGATCCCCAACAAAATGAAACACTAAATGTTAGATCTTGAGGTCTCCTGAACTCTCAGGTTTCTCAGATTTCTGGAGGGACTCTATGTAACAGATATTCCTAGTGTTAGAACACATTTACTCCACTTGGGCATCATAATTAAAAGGTGAAAGCTAGAGAGAAAGATAGCCCACCATCTCAAAGCTTCTGCAAACAGGCCTCTTCAAATGAATAAATCCCTTCTTTGATCTTTAATTTAAAAAATGTTTAAATTTTCCCCTTTCAAAATAAAGCTTCTCTTCAATGAGCTTGTTTGTAAAAACTCCAAAAGCCCCAAACCTTTTGTTTGCACTTAACATAGCTGGATGTTAAAGACACAAAGAAGGTTTGCTTGAAAGAAGGCAGAACAAAAGTGCGCTTCTATTTACGAGCTCAAGCATGTGCTGTGCATGGCCATCGTCATCGTAGCTACAATGCATCAGACAGGTGCTAAACAGGAATTTCAGTCTGCTTGCTGAATTTGTTTAGAAATGGAACAGCATAACTAATTCTAACAACAACGCTAGAAATCCGTTAGGAAAGTTTCCACTTTGCTTGTTCAGACTATTACGGCCCCATCAGGAACCCAAGCACACACGCCACTGAGCAAACCGAAGCAAGCTGCATGTTGGGTTTGTTCCCATCTTTACAGAGAGCCAAAAAGCACTTGTTTAATTGAAAACTGAGTGTAAATATATAGAGGGAAAAATATATTTCAACACTAAGAAAGTGTTAGGGCAAGGAAAACTGAAATGAAGATTTATTTTACTGTAGAAAAGCACAGACACTCTCTCTGTTATGCCATTCTGATTTTTATGTAGCCCTCACGACTGTACTATTTGATGTCCAGTATCTGTGATGTTTACACTGGGGAGAAGAAACAAATCGTTTCACAGTAGTCATGCTAAAAGATTCATTAAAAGACAGCACTAAGAAAAATGAAGGCTTGCGATGTCAAGGCATTACATGAGTAGAGATTTTATTTTAAGTATTGAAGTCAACTTTGTTTTTAAATCTCCTTAAGGAAAACATCTTTTTTAATCTCCACATCTCCGTATCACCTGCAAGTAACTTTTTCTTTTTCTTTGCACATGTGCAGTTAAATCATAGGGACGCCGAATACAAACAACATTAAAAAACATTGCTGAGAATGGGTGGGGAAGCAAAGCAGAGTATTCAAAAACAATCTAGCCAGAGCACCTCCAAAAGTAAGAGGACAAAAAAGGCTGGTGGTGCCAAAAATCAGTTTCTTCCCAGATTATATCTTTCTAGTAACAAATATTTCAGTTGTTCTTTGATAACAATAAAACAGCACAAGGGAAAAGGAAACCTGGTCAGTCAGTATGAGATGTGGTTGCCAAGCATCCTGGCAATCAAACGATGAAAGAGATAAAATTTAACAAAATGACACGTTACAAAAATGAAACTGAAGTCATCTATATATGACACCTAATTCATTCATTAATCCTTCAAAATCCAAGTCAACCAGGATCACTCAAACTGTACCAGGCCAAGACAAGAAAAAGAAAGTCGAGCCACCTTTACTAGCAGGCAAGCTCTTTACTGACAGAAGCGTCTACATTCGTGCTTGCCACTCATTCAGAGAAGGGGAGAAATCCCCATGACGACAATACCTAAAATCAAACTTGCACTCCCAAGATGTTTTGTCATCAGGCTACCATGAATTACGGCCACTGTAGGTAGGAATGTGGAAAGAACAACATAAACAAAAGCTTGCCTTTTAATTCGACATACTTAAAACCAATATTTAACAGTTTGGTTTTTTCATTTAGACCTTCCAGATCTTCATCCAAGTGCCATCATGATACCCTATTTTTTTCCCCCAGAAGAATACCAAATAGAGTCCTATGCAGTACAGAAAATGATTTAACTGCTCATTTCACATGAATATGACGTACAAAGCCTTCTGACCTGTTCCTCAGACTGTAACTGGGACAATGCTCTGCAATTATACTCTGCTGACAAAAGTATTGTATACTGACAAATACATTAGACAATTAGGAAAAGGTAATAGTCTTAATTAAAATCTTCAAAGCTAACCATGCCAGTATGTAAAATTCAGTGGCATGTGGCAATAGCCCAAATTAAATTAGGCCCAAGGCTGTGTGGGAAGCTGTATGTAAACTGACCCGTAAAAGATGTTTTCCTAAAAAAACCCTTATTCTTTAGGTCATTACAGGTCAGCAGAAGACAGGGAACATATTTAGTCTGTAGAGATACTAATGGCTTACATCCAGCTAATTTTCCGAAGACAACTGTGGTTAACATCAAAACCAGAAAACAGGGTAAAAGAACAGCGTTTGATTTCATTGAATGGGACTCTTCTCCCCTTTTCCTCCCTTCTATTTCTCTTTAAAAAAAAAACCAAAACAAGATCAGAGCACTTACTTTAAGTAACCACGTGAGCACAGAATCACGATAAGGAACAAATTTGTTCTTGTTCTTGCCAGCAGCCTGATCTGCCAGAGCAGAAATAACCAGCCCAAGAGTTGTGAGGGATCTGCACAGGGAACACAAGCGGTCATTAACAAGTGCAAATATTCATAAGCCAAATGCATATTTAGACAGTCACTTTCTCTCCAAAAACGAGCTCCAAGGAGAAAGTTCCTAGTACAGTTTTGAACATTCTTTTCTCACAAAAGCTCTTCTCCTTGTTTTCAGTATGTTTTCAGCCTTAATAATCATGTCTTCACAATGCAGTCACGTGGTAGTTGCAGGAACACAAGTACAGAATGAAAAATGCCAATAATTTTAAATAGGCGGAGATCTCATTCAAACATTTAAGAGTATTGTACGTCTGAAGGAAAAGTAGAGAAAAGGGAAGAAGAAAACTGGCTACAAGAGCTTATACTGATTTTATCCTATTATAAATGTACTGTATTTAGCAGTCACGATTTTACTGATGAAAAAAAGGAAGAGAAATAATCACCGAGTCTTACTTGTTAATGTTGCTTCCTTCTTTCAGCCTGTCTCCTGCAGCACCAGTCTTAGTTGCCCTCTCACTACCTGCTAAGTCCACCAGACTCAGCTTGCCCACCTTCTCACCTGACGTCTGCAAAAGGAACCAGAGAACAGCTACTGTTAGTTCACTCAAATGAAGTTACATAGCTTGATGTATTTTCAAACAAAAATCAAGCTTCATTTCTTGGTGTAGCTGTTCCAACAGCTTTGAAAGTCATCCGACTTGAACAATATTCTGTGGTAACTCACTAGTTGCAGCTCCAGAAACAACAGGAGGATTGGAAGTGAAATAAGATACACTTGTAACTTCAAGACATCTCAGAAAGAGGAGAGAAACACAGGGCACATTAGTCAAATGTTAAAGCAAGAACATATGCAGAGGGAGCACAGGCCAAGGAGTCACAAAGACAGACAGAAGTTCTACAAGCTCTGCCTTTGCTTTACCATCTTGAAAACAGTCTCCTAAAAGTCTCAGACTTTACACCAGGTTTCCACTCTGTTTTTCAGAAAGTGAGAATGAACATGACAAGAAGCATGTTATAATTCATGAATATGATTACAATTGCAGAAGTTGCCTATAGCCTAACAGCCTCCTAGAAGGCAATCCAAGCTATGCGAGTATTTCAGTCCTGTAACACAGATGTTGTTATAAACCCTTTTATTGCATTTGACCCAAAACGACATTCTGAAACACTCCATGCATTTTGTATGTCAATTTGAGGTTGAAGAGCTAACACTGTCTGTGAGAACAGTTTGCTTACATCATGCTTTTCTGCAGCATCTATGACTTTAGCATCTCAGTATCACAGTTGCAAAGTGCTACGTTCCTCTAAATGAACAGGATAATAAGAATCAATATGCTTTCAAAAATGTTACTCTAAGCCTCTCAAATATAGTGTGATCATCAGGCCATATGGAAACGTGTCATTTCCAGGACTGAAAGGACCAGCAGATGGGAAAACAGAGAAATCTGTTCCAGAAACTCACACAGTGGTCACTAAAAGATGCAGAAAAGGCAGACTATCAAACAGACAATCGAAACTACCACCTTGCATCCAAGGCTGACCATGACCACACAAAAAATATGTATGATAAGTATGCAGTGCAGCCACAGCAAAAAGGGAATGACAAACTATGGCAAATCAAGGAGTTTAGCATAGTATGACTGCTGATTTGAAGTGCAAAGGGAAAAAAAAATCAAATAAAGAACAAGGAAAACTGTTTGGATAAGAAGATTGGTGGAGACTGAGAAATGAGGAGGAAAAAATCGAAATGCTCATTATGCTTTACATCATATTCAACATTTAGCCACATACATGCCTTAGATTTGCTCTGTGGACACTCAAAATTTCTCCAAGGCTTTCAAGACATTAAAGAATTGCCCAAGCACAGAATTTCAGTTTTAGTTTATCACCATTTTCTGCGAGGGATTAAATAATATTAATGTAAATGTATTTCACACCCCCCTCCAACGAATATTTACATATAAGGAAATGTAAAGAAAAACACTTTCACAGTTAAATGTCTTTTAGATATTTAATATATATACATAAAAATATTAATGTCATACAATGCAAAATTTTTGAAATCAGGGTTTCTGTTTATAAAGTTGATCATTTATACGTATTTGCATGAAATAACCCCTTGAAGGAGATTATTGGATGCATACTCAGGTGTTCTTCTATTTTTCATCTACACATTATATCTTTAGTTTCTGCTCCAAGTCTGTACTATACACCGTTGCTTAAGAGGAAGTGTTTCTTTAGTTTAGATTCCAGGATGAGGAGATCCTTCCTGCACCCTCCAGCAGGTCTGCTGCAACTTGGGGCCCACGTTTTCGCTTTCCATTGCAAAAACACATTCCACTTAGAAACCTATTAAAATTGATTTCCCCACACTGGGGCAGAAGCACATGAGCATTACGAGGACTCAGCTAGACAAAGCCACAGCGAACCCGATCCAGTGCCAACAGTGCACAAGCCCAGGGGACTGCAGCAAATGACTCGTGAGGTCCCTTTCAACCAACATTTGTAAGAGCCTGTGAAATACATTAAAGCAAGAGACCCACAGCCAAGCTTAACATTTGGACCTTGTAACTTGTTTTACTTACCCCTGATTGTACATCATAGAGTGTGTGGGTGAGGATAATCTTAAAGACTGCATGGGACCGACTGCTCTCCTCATTCATGTTGGTTGCAGCCACTGTTCGAGACTTGTTGCCCTCAGACATCAAGGACTCGATGTCCTAGATACAATTGTCACAGCCATAAGCATATCTGCATTAACTTTCTTTTCAATTATCTACTGAAACAATCTCGTTTTGGTAAAATACAGCAAGTATTTTCCCCACTAAGTTTCCCGCTGTTTAATCACAAAGTGTGAGAAAAATAATATTGTGATCTCCCCTTTAAAGACTAGAAATTACACAATGTCATGACATGCATATTCATCCATTACCTCTACCTAGATATTAAATTATCAACAAAAATAATGCACCTGGCTGCACACAGCAATACTCAAAAGCAAAGAAAAAAAGTGAGGAAACAGCAATTCATGTTTGAACACTAACTTTTTAGCCTCGGTTGTCAAACACACGTTCTTGAAATCTGTAATACTGACATAATGCTCAAAGTTTTATAAAACAGAACCACACTGAACAGGTCATTATGTTCCTCTTACACATAAGGGCTTATAAAGTTCTCTGATGTGTTAAGTTGTGATACTGGAGAAATACACAGCTCCCCTGCTTCAGGGTTTTACAGCAACCCAGTAAAATAGTTAAAACTTCAAAATCTTGGGCTTAACTTTTATTTATGCATCTCTAGCTGGAAGATGCAAAAAAAACCAAAAAACAATCAAACAAAAGACCACCACAGACCACTTTGACTCTGTATGCTGTATTACACAAAGCTGCTGGGCAACACGTAAAGGAAAAGCATGCAGTGTGTCTTGTCTGAACAGAAACCACCGAAGAGAGGGAGATGAACACCTGGAGAAACTGCAATAGGAAGGACTGCACCATTCTCATGCTTTGCTTTAGATGACAGAATTCCACCCTGTATTTACTCATTTCTCCTACAGTACATTAATGCTTCTTAAAAATTAGGGCACTTTGTGAATGCATATATAAACATTTACTATCCAGCAAGCAAGTGTCATGCAATGTTCTCAAGCATTTGCCTTGTGAACAACCATTAGTTTATAGTTCCGGTGTGCCTGGGTGCTACTGGTCAGTGACATTACCAGGCAGTAGCACGACAGCCAAAAAGTGACCAGGTGTGGTACTGAGAGCCCATCTCTGCTTAATCCTGGTTCTGTAAGTAATCGTGGACCACTTTCTCATGGATACAGCATACACTTAAGCGTGGGAGGAAAGTTGTTTCATTATGTAGTTGAATTACTTCCAGAATTACTGAAGTACAGGATGAAGATGAGTTTCTGCTCTTGACCCTGTTCTGCCCCGTGATCACAATACAACAATCCTACAGCTCTCTTGCTCTAAAATCCATGTTACTGCCATGGCAATTAGGAGTAGCTTAATAGTTTTGGCCTGCTTAAGGGACGGTACCCCAGCGTTTAGGATGTCAACACAAGCCTTCCATAAAATTGATCCTTACCTTGTAGCTAGCAACAGCTAGTTTGGATAGGCCATCTACGTAAGGACCATAAACACTGTGTTCTCTAACTTTTAATGACTGACGGCTTCTGGTTGGAAAAAAAAAGTTATTTATAAGCACATGACTGACTTAAGACAACATTTATAGAAAGTCAATTTCTCACTGACAGATCTCAAACATGATGGTCTTACAAATACCATAATAAAGCACAGAACAAGGACTATAATGCAAACAAAAAAGCCTTATGTCTACACATAAAATGCTGACATAGACAGTTTTGTCACTTCATAAAAGCTAGCATTAGGGTGAATATACTCCAAGCTTTTAGACTTACTATTTTATTTTGATTTAAAATGAAAGGACACTGAAATCAAGAAGAAGCAAAAGCCATCCTACGCAAATGCCTTAGATGGGAGTCAAACTGGTTATGGAAAGGAAGAGTGTATGACAACATATTACAATGCTGTTGACACACAAATTACTTACCCTTTTGGGTCAAGAAGATCTCTGACTTTCTCATTGTATATCTCCATGTAGGATACTTCCACTTTGAAACTCTGCTCTTCATTTTCCTCTTTCTGTGCTCTTTCAAAGAGTCCACTGCAAAGTCTAGGGATTAATCCAGGCTGGTCAGCAGTACCCATCATTGTGTATGATTTTCCAGACCCTGTGTGATTGAACTTATGATTAGTGTACATGCAACAAAGTATCTTGCTGTGCGGAACATGGAAAGGAAAAAGAGAGAAGAGGTAAAAAAAATAATTTGCAGTTCAGTGAAAGATACCTGTGCGGTTTTCTATTTCAAAGTAACCAAAACACGATTTAGCTAAAGATTATTTAATTAAAAGGAAAAGCCAAACAAGAAATTCAGTTCAAACTGACAGATGAGACTTTTTCAGGTAGATACAGTCACACTGTAGAAGAAAATCCGCTAACGCGCTCATATGTGCCAGAATGAGAAAAATCAGTTGCACAGGCATACTCATTTTTGCATACTACATTTAAAATGATGATTTAAGATTATTCTAACTGTAGCAACAGAAAATATGAGTGATGCACTGAACTCAAGGACAATCACGATCATTCCAAAGATTACAATCTAAGGCGTGAGAAATACGGGTAGCCAGCTGCAACACACAAAATCCTATTTCTCATCCTGGCCACCTCATATCTAATGTTTCAAAAGAGGAAAACATTTCTTATCGACATCACAAGGCACTTCTCCTGAAACAATGTCACAACAGCCGTGAAAAGAGTCACCAGTCAGAACCTAAGACCTTCTGTGTCAACAATATTTTTTGCTTATGTCCAGAAGGGACTTACCGGTTTGCCCATAGGCAAAGATGCAAGCGTTATAGCCTTCAAAGGCATTCTGAAGAATATTCTCCCCAAGGCACTTGAAAACAACATCTTGACCTAAGAAATAAAACACACAAGCTAACATTCTAACAAAGCAAGAGATTTTTTTTACTTGATTTGGATTCTTCAATAATTATGTAAAACCAGTTAGTGTTTTCCTTCTGTTGTTGCCTAAATAGCATCCAGTATTTTGCTCCCTCTACAAGAGCAAGACCAGCAGCCAGTAGACGTGCTCCAGATTTATGCTACTGTAAAAATCAGAAGCTGTGATTATCATGCATATACCTGTATGTGCTTAAAACCACATCCTATCAATGTTCATACTCAGAAGTTTTATCAGCAGAAAATCTACTACCAACTGCAGAATTTAATCCGCTGGTGAATGACACCACCTCAAAATATACTCAACCCGTAAATTTAAACAACTGTTAGTTGATTTTAATCTACAGCAATGAGTAGAGCACTAAATAATTTTATTGTATATGTACAAGGTATTAAATAATACCCCAGGAGAAGAATTTTGCAGAGAAGGAATCACAGCTATGTGGGAGATATTATAGTACAAGACATGCATTAGCAAAATACAGGGTATATCACTTATTTTGTAATTGAACTAAATCTGTAGGAACAGCTTTTTGGCTCCTTTTCCAAGCAGAGGAAGAAATGCTTAATACGTTTGGGTATTATCTATTTCAACAAAATCTCTATTTTCATAATTTCTTTCACAAACAGAGGAACTGAAGTCTGAACAAGACATGGCAGAAAGCAGAACTTTATGGACTGAAAACTCCTCTCAAATATGTTAATGTTCCTGAAAGCTTTTCCTTTCTCTCATTGATTAAGTCTGTATCTTTACATCCAAGCCCACTTGAAATTCTGTCATGCAAAATTCCCCATCAAAATGACCAACAGCTGTGCTTAGCTAAGCACAGCAGAACAGTTTTGGACCAAACACTTACAGTATATAACAGACCATAATATAAGTGACATAGGAGCCTCCATTAGTTTGAGAAACAAAAAAATTCGCCTTCCTATGTAATTTGTGTGGCTGAAAGTGTCACGATTTTCTCAATTCCTCACTAGATTCCTATTCATTAGTTGTTTGTTAGAGAAATTAAAACCTAGAAGCATATGCATCTTTTAATTTTCTTGTGATTTTTAAAAAAAATAAATGTAAACAAGCTTAACTGATTCCCAGTTTTAAGAGATAGCAAGTACGAAAAGGAATAGATCACAAGTAGTTAGGTCCAAATATATTTCATGTATTACCATAACTACTTGCCAAAATATGTCATAATAATACACAGAAAACCTTTAATTAAATACACTACACTTTCTCACCAGACCGTATGAATTCACATACCCCTATATTAAATTAGCCTTTTTTTAATACTCCAGTATTAATCATAGAATCATAGAATGGTTTAGGTCGGAAGGGACCTTCAAGATCATCTAGTTCTAATATGATGCCAAACTCCCATCAGCACTGCGAAACACGAAATTACATTTAGCAATGTTCCTCAAAGCCTGAAAAGAAACGGATTTGATGCTTTTAAAATGATGGACTTGGAACAGTATTTTAAATAAAGATAACTCGTTATTGTGATGGATTTCTCAGTTTCTTACACTGCAAACGGGTAGCAATGCCTGTTGCTATTGTCATCTTTAAAGAAGAGAAACAGGAATGATTGAAGATTTTCCTTTCTCTTTTGACAAGGAGCAGTCATATAGGGGGAGGCGCTTTGTGCCATATGGTCTGTGCCCTTTAGCAAATACTGTATTTTAATTAGATCATTCACACTCGGGAGACAACAAGCACAAAGCCACAGCAAATATTACCTGCATATTTTTCTTTGACAGATTCATCCATAGACCAAAAGCAGTGATCATAAGCGAACACCTGTAGGAAAATAACCAGGAGGACACCTTATAAAAACTGTTGTGCTATCAAACACCTTATCCAAAATTTGTCAGCGCTGTATTATGTTGGCTAACATCATGCTCCTTGGGGCCATTCTGAACATATAATACGCATTCACACAGAATTACTTGTTTTCTATGACTCTGAAGCCTAAACAAACACCGCATCTTCCTACATGCAAGCCTGTTCCTTGCTTTTCTTTCTTCCTTGTTTTTATTTCTTCCTTTCTGCTGTGTGAATCCTACTCCACGCTCTCCAAAAGCTCTCCATGTGGCAACCCAGTGGATGTCAAGGAGCTCTCCTCATCTTCCTTTAAACCCATCCTTGCAATTCATTTTTCACAAGACTTTCTATTTTGCAAACTGACAGATGTCGCCTGGCTGTTTCTGCCTACCATCTCCCGGTGTCTCTCGTCTGCATAAATTAAAAAACATGCCTTAGGGTAGGAACCTCTTTCCGTACAGGAGGAGTATGTATTTATATACTTCTGACAAAACAGAAGCAGTCATCACCGACGTCTAATACTTGTAAAGAACAATATAGAGCAAATGAGTTTGACCATGAGAAGAGTAGCACTATCATCTTTTTAAATAGAAAAGTTTCCATTTTGTGGCAAATCCATTTAAAGGTCCACAGGCACCTTCCGTCGTGAAAGCTGATCTCTAATAAAACAATGCATATTTTGGGACCTCAGGCTGCAAAACCAAGCATTTGCAAAAACAACTCCCTTGGATAAGTATTTGTAAGGAAAAAAAAAATCAGGGTAATATCTGACCTACATTCACACAAGCAAAATTTACTCTGTAGTATATAAGAAAAGGGAAGTGCAATGTGTTGCTCTTTGGCTGTTAATTTCTCCCCTAAGCTTAATGAAGCTGCTTCTTCCCCTTTAGATGTTCTGTATTGCTATACTGCTGACGTCTGCATCACTTCAGATCACGTTGGCAGAGCAAGCGCACCATGTCAGCATCTCACATCCACCTCCCGAACCCTCATTCCATTATTTCTGAAAATTTCATTTTATCTGTTAACATATTTTCATGTTCCGTTTTAGTAAAGTCTGTTGTCTATATGCTAAAGGCACTAACTGTGAACGAGCACCTGCACAGGTAATCAAACTCAACATTTCTTAACTAGTAAAGATTGTCGGAACAAAATATGTTGCATCAGATCTATATTAATGAGAAAACCCTAAAAAGAAATACTGAGTCTGTAGTGAATTAACTCAGTTATAGCATTTCCTAACAGATCATATCATGGAATCTGAAAAATCATTTAAGGACTCATGGAGCAATAAAGAAAGTCTTCCTCAAGTATTTATATTAACTAAAACAATTGGAAAAATTATGCAAGAGTCGGAAATCCATACTACCAACACATCCAAAGTTACCTATGTCTATGAAAATGCTTAGTACAGCAAAATCCTTAAAATTTAAATAACTTATCTTCAAAAATACACTGCTTTTTCCCCCCTATACTGCATTAATGTCCCAGCATCAAAAGATAAAAGTGGTTATTTTACATCCTCTAATTGAGGAAACAACAGCCCGTTTATTTTAAATTAAGGGGGTTTGGTTCTTTGAATGTATTATACAATTAAGCATATTATTATAACATCCCACGCCTTCAGAGCACTTAATAAAACATCACTGGCTACAGGACCACATGAATAAAGCTGAATCCTGATATGCCAGGATAGAGATAGATATCTGTATACCAAATATGGGGTCATGGGATCATAAGCCATAACAACAAAATGAGTTTGCTTTAACACAAATACCAGAAAATGCTTTTAGAAGCCCACAAATAACAAGTAGTCTTCCATTCACAGTCTGTAATGCTGAGTATGTATGTTCTCATTTGTTCCTGTGACTCATGTCTTGGCACAGGCTGTACGGTGCTCTTCAGCAGCAAGGAGATGCTTTGAGTTTCTTACTCAACAGCTGATCAACTACGGAGCTGTTTTTCAAAATGCTTTTAATATTTGAATAACCCAAGACTGAATAAGTGATACGACAATTTTTCACACGCTGATTTAACATGCAATAAAAGCCCTTACCTTTGGTTGGGTCCTACTGTTCCCCGAAGCATCAGGAGCAGAAAGGATTTGGTATAAGGTTGGGGTAAGAAAAAGACAGACAAAAAAAAAAAACAACCAAAGACTGTTAGTTGCAGTGATTTTAGCTTAATTACTTTATCGTTACTACCTCATCATTGGAATGCTGTATTAAAAAAAATTTATTTCTCTCCTCAGACGTCCCCTTGCTTACATATCCCAAGTCATTTTATAAACCAGTGCGTCTCTCTTTTCATGAGTAAGATTTGAGACGCTGCTCTGAATAAGTTGATTTTAAATTCAAAGCCACTGATTTTCCTCATGCTGCCACCATCTCTCCTTTACTCTCTCCCAGTTGTTTTTTTCTTATGACACCTCTCTAGTTCTGTTGGTGTCAGTGTCTCTTAAAAACAAAGTACCCAAGCAACGTAAAAATTTCCAAAACCACTTGAACAGGAACTTCAGGAGAGCTATTCAAGAGGAAATTTCAGAGTCCAGCCCTTGGACTTGCCCAACCCGGTTCTCTCACGGTTGCTGGGACAGCAGAGCAAACATTTGTTTCCCTAAAATAATGAGCAGAGAATAGCAATTCATTTAATCTGTTATGTGCACAATTTAAAAGTTTGTTTGTTTGTTTTGCTTTTGTTTGTTTTTAAAACAACAAGTACAAAATTACTGGAGTGACCTTTAAAATAACGGCAGAGCATCAGCCAATGCCCCGACAGCAGGTTCCGCAGCCTTCCCATATACAGAACACTGGAGAAATGCGGCAAACACACAACAACGAAGAACTGGTATTCTCCTTGTCCTGGACCTTCCAAATGAGATTAGGAAGCTCTTGACATCAGTAACAAGTAAAGTTTTGTGACAAGTGTCACTGATTTCTTTTGAACAGAGCACGAGAAAGACATGGGAGCCATAGAAGATTACTCTCAGAGTTCTTGCTGCTCATACGGGTTGAGAAGCGACTTTAAAAATAGCAATTTCTCAGCACTGCCTCTCAAAAATAATTATTTATTAAGCAAGCCCATCACCTCTTTTTACTCAGGCTTGGATCTACTATGCATATCTGTTTGACATAACAGGAACGACGGTGACTTTGGATAGCAGCAGTCGGCGTGACCCGCTGCGTAGGATGATTATTTAAGTCAAGGTTACCGCACGACCGCCATGTCACAGGGTACGCAATAACCACAGCACCGCTTTTCCCCCTGCCATCTGGCCAAGTTTGAATAAAAGCTCTCCCAAGGCCCTTGGCAGCATGTTTGGTGCAGACTCGTGACTGTCGCTGTTGCTCCTGGGTGGGCCGTACATACGGAGGTGTATAGAGGGCCTCTCCTTCCCCAGGGCTTTGATCCAGACACAGGAGACACCAGAGAGCCCTGGACGGCTCTGAGAGACACCAAGGGCATTTCGTTGGGGCTCTGTGCTCTGAAATGCTAGGGGAGCGTTTTGCTGAAGGACTTCACTGGGAACTGCTAAGTGGCTTTTAGGGGCGCTCCTGCTTACAAAGCAGGCTTACTCCTACTCCTACAGAAAGGTCATCCTCACTGTAAAATAAAGAGCACAGCAAGATTGGATTCTGAGTTTCAGTTTAGCACACAGAGATGCCATGCTGCTCTTTAATTCAGCAAGCACTTATGCTTATATTCCCCAGCCCAGTTCCAAGGCAGGATTATACTGCGACAATGCAGTTGATCTTTCCAGCCCTCAATACAGGACGTATTATTGAGTATTTGGATTAAAGCAGCAATAAGGATATCATCTCAGAAGTCGTATCACATATATAATTTTAAGAGGATGGATTATACTAGGCTATGTAAATCATCACGCTTAGTTCAGACTAAAGGTCTTAAAGTAAGTATCTCATTTTCTAAAGAGCTGCACAAACACACAAAACCGTGTCTCACTTGCAGCCCCGCTTAACCCAAACATGCGCAAACAGAAGCCCTACATCTAAGAAACCCAGAGTACAGCATTTAGGACAGAGCACAGCTATCTAGAGCTGTAGCTTTTTCTGTGCGCTTTGGGCCAAGAAGAGAATAAATTGGACAATCGTTTCCCTAAGGAAAGCATTAAGGGTACATACTGTAGCACGCAGCATTGTGCCATGCACGTACAAACCCATTACGGCTGCAGCTGTGCGCTGCGATAGCTGGGTCCAGAAACCCGTGAAAAGATTTTCAGCCTGATTCAAAATCCCATGGGAAATAAACAGATACAGGGATACAGCACCCACAGCAGCCTGTGTAGCTACAAGCACACGCTGGAAGCACTGGGTGTTCAGAGGAGGCTTCGTGCCCATTGTTTGCCGATGATACCAAGCTGTGTGGTGAGGTAGACACGCTGGAGGGGAGGGATGCCATCCAGAGGGACCTGGACAGGCGGCTCCATGCCAACCTCATGAAGTTCAACAAGGCCAAATGCAGGGTCCTACATCTGGGTCAGGGCAATCCCAAGCACAAATCCAGGCTGAGTGGGGAATGGATGGAGAGCAGCCCTGAGGAGAAGGACTTGGGGGTGCTGATTGATGAGAAGCTCAACATGAGCCAGCAATGCGCGATCACACCCCAGAAAGCCAAAAATATCCTGGGCTGCATCAGAAGAAGTGTGGCCAGCAGGTCAACGGAGGGGATTCTGCCCCTTTACTCTACTCTGGTGAGACTCTACCTGGAGTACTGCATCCAGC
>RSEF01000003.1:115352137-115426346 GCA_003993805.1 Himantopus leucocephalus
TGGGAGGTGTCCCTGCCCAGGGCAGGGGGATGGAACGAGACGATCTTCAAGGCCCCTTCCAACTCTAACCATGCTATGATTTCAGAGATGCAGACAAGACTTGCTATCATTCCTTGGCTGACAGCCAATAATTCACATTTATCTCAAATGCAGCACAAAGGTCTAGGACAGGAAGGGAAAACTTATCTTTTAGCTACTGAAGGATGTCGCTAAGATGTTTTCAACTACATATTTTCACTTGAATCCAGACTGACAGGACTTTCCTCTGCCAAGTCCCCTCTTTTATCTTTTTTCAACTCAATGTCAAACAGAAGTAGGGGAATCTAATGTATCAAGGGTTTCTAAAATCAAAAAAGGAGAAAGAAAATTATCTGAAACAACTGCTTACATTTATTACTATTTATTTATTGCAGCCAAGTGAATATGTATGCCATTTCAAGAGTGAATGAAGACATGAAGCCCTGAGTAACCATTACTTTTTAAGCTAGCTCTTACATAGTATAAGCTTCTTGACCAAGACACATTTGCTTTTCTATAAAAATGCTAGTGGTTTCACAGATCTTATGCACAATTTAAACAGTGGATAAAACCAGAGCAATTCCCAGCTGAGAACATCAGTATATGCCCAACACCACTATTGCTTCTGCTTTTTTTTTTTTAAAAGAATAGAATCTGCAATAATGGAATGATATATTCAAGTACAATAAACTACTTTGTTCAGCAACTGTTATTAGTTGTATTTTAGTAATATTTCAGATCAGTTTTTACTCTGGCTTTCAAGGTTCAAAAGCAGAGGGAAGGTATAATGGCTTTAAGGATATTTGGGATTTTGCAAATCTCATGGGGAAAACACCACAGCAAATGAGAAAAGGTGAAACATTACTGGGAAGAGGGGAGGAGAGCTCAGACCTTATCTATTCTGTTTGGCTGACCCAAGAGCACAGAGAGAGCAGCCAGCTGGCAAACCAGCACATGCTCCAGATCAGTCACAGCACATCCTGCTTCTTGCCTGAATCAGAAATGGGCAGATGGGGCAAATGGGAGGAGAAAGGTGGGAGGCGGCAAGTCAGAAAGCAGGGAGAAGAGATACAGAGGCTGTAGGACATGATCTGACAAACTGGGCATATTTTTTTCTTTTCTGTTTTTTTTTGTTTGTTTGTTTGTTTGTTTTTAAAAAAAGAACATTTCCTATGCCAACAGTGACCCCAACAACATCCAAACTATAAATTGGGCTGATACTGCTCAGTGGCCCAAGGCTACACTGGATTTAAGGAATTGAAACAACATTTTACCATTTTCAGAAGCTTCTGGAATAGCAAAATATAATCAGAATTTGCAGGTTAAAAAAAGAAAAGGGGAGAGGGAACAATTCCAACAATAACCATGAATTAGGAAAGTCTCAGCAAATCTCCAGAAATTTTTATTGCTTTCCACTCTCAATCTTCCACAACCATTGCAAAAACAAGCATATCAGATTCCAATGTAATTAGTGCTATTTTATGCCCTTCAGCAGGAACTGCTCAGCATAAACTCTCAGAAGTAGCTAAAAATACAACTAGAAGAACATACTGATGGGGGAAAACTACTTGGGGCTTAACAGCAGAAAGGTGTCCGTGTCTCCCAGCAATTGCTCTGTAAGACCACATCTTCATTGTCCTGGCTGAGTCAGCTTGCCTTAAACCAATTTGTATTCACACACATTTTATTAAAAGTAAAGTTGGCATCATGTGTCACAGTCATTTATCCTTCAGATGCAGGAACAACTCCACTTTGTAGCAAGTTTATTCTTTTTAAAGTTTGTACAGATGTAGTCCAAATCACTGTGTTTCTGATACTTCTTAAATCTAGTATCAGGTAAACGGTTCATTCACAGACCCTGTTACAACACTCACAACCATGACGCCTACTCCACACTTCCAAGAAATTGGGAAGAGAAACACTATGTTGTAACTGTGCCTTCACTCTTGCTCAGTGCACATGGGAATATCGACATAACAGGACAAGCAGCCCCAGACCCAGTCTCGGTATCAGAGTCAAAGGAAAGAAGCTCCAGCATAGCACCTAAAGGACAAATGTCCGATGAGCTCCGAGGTCCCTCCCAACCTCAGCCATTCTGTGATTCTCTTAATAATTTGTTGCATATAAAAGCAGTACAACAACTATGCTGGGTTCTGACCCAAATGCACAACTGCATCATATTTCAGCTGTTCCCTGGAACCAAAGAACCAACGCTACACTGGGCAGAATTAGTTGTCCCCACAGATCTTTCTTTCCTTCCTTTCCCTGGTTAATTATGCCCCAAATAGTACCTGTGTGAAAAACCTTGAATTATAATGCTCCATTTCTTTTGTGGTTTCTGTACAGTGTTTCCCTTTTCCCTTGCTCCTTGTCACTCACCCACGTGCCATGAGCTTCCCCACTCAAACTCACACCACCACCTCCAGGGAAAAAACCCCAACACAGGAGGGTAAGGATGCTTGGGAACACCTCAGAAAAACCAAATAGCCCACGCACAGAACCTCAGCGCAGAGCTTTACTAAGCAAATGTAGGCTTTATTTGAAGAGTGAAGGATTAAAAGGTAACGGCTTTCTTGGACTGAAGGGTTTTTCAAGAAAACTCATCCTTCAAACAAGACTTTTGAGTTTAACCCCTAGCTATATCTCGGAGGGTAAATACTGGGCATAGACGGAGCAGAATAGCAGAAGGACCTGTGCATCGCTCACGCTGTCTCAGCATTAGATGCCTACCTGGAACGGGAGGCAGGATTTAACAAACCACTACTTTGCAGTCTTTTATTTTGTAATAATACGGCTTATGATTTACAAGTTTACCTTCCCCCATGAAGAAGCAAATACATCCTCCACTGTACTACAGGAGCTTCCTAGCGTGGAGAAGCTGATAAGTGGTGTAGGAATCACCGAGGAGCTCTAGCACCAGCAAGTCTCAAGGCAGACCCTTCAGGCACACCAGATAAGGACGTAGGCACAAAAAAGTATCAGGAAGATCTTGCATTTGTTTGAAGTTTAGGAGCCCAGCTATCTTTGTGAAGTAGATCCTTTAATTGGTAGTATTGTTTTTTCTGTATGAATAAAGGATTCAGAATAAGTTTTTCTGAAGAGCCAGCAGTTGGTCAGAAAAGACACTGCAATGTTCAGAGTTTTACTGTTTAAATTTCAGCTGCAGAATTTCTTTCCTGGGATAAAAGAAAGCCAGGCAATGGTGAAATAAAATTCCAACAATAAATGTAATTATTTTACTAGCATAGACATAACTGAAAGACAGCAGTATGACAACTGATAAGAAATAGTAGAATTAATTGAGAAGCTGTTTCCTCTCTTTCTGCATATCAGACAAATACAACTTGCAACACAGTTTGCTGCTGCCAGGTATACAATGAGAGGAAATGTCAACTAAATCAAGTTGATCACTTCAGGCTTCTTTATCCTACGACACTTAGAAATCCATTTTCCCAGAATATTTCAGAAGGTAAGGTGCTTAAGGTAAGGTTGTTGGGGTTAACAGTTTATAAATATTCTTTCCCCATTTTTTACACGAGGACAAAGCGGTATCAAAATGCTGAGATCCACTAGACTCCAATTTGTGGATGATAGCCTCCAATTAATACTATTCTTGTAGCCTCGATTTTACCTCCACATTAATAATGAGCTCTTTGGGTGAAAACCACGCTGTCCTATTTCATTAAAAGATTTTTTTGTGAACAGAAACAGTCTCTTTAAAACAAAATCCCCAAATACGTCAAAGAAAATGTGAAAGAGCATACACAGTTCAAAGTCTTGTGTAGCTAAAAGGAACAAAAGTAATCACTGTTACTTGGAAAATTCCTTCAGTGCTCCAAGGCATTCCAGGCATAGTTGGCGGTTACTTAGTTTCTACTGACAAAACTAATTTTTGCCAACTCGCTCACAACAAAAAAAAAAAAAAAAAAAAAAAAAAAAAAAAAACCCCCCCAANCTCAGGCTGAACAGCAGCTTTGTGGGTTTGGGGTGTTTTCTACTTGGAGCTAAATTTTGTGTATTGTTAGTACAATAATGTGCTTAGTCCTGACCACGTTCAAGTGGTGCACGGATCCCATAAAGCTTGTGTTATGACAAGGGGATTACAGCTTTATCCTTTTGTTTGTAGACACTTAGATGTAGGGGCACTATTGTGCTCTAGAGAATGTTTGGTGACCAGCCAGTACCAAAACTTTCAATTACTATTGTGAATTTCAGTATTTTTTAATAGAGCCTGATGTAGCTACCATTTTATAACCATGGGAGGGAGGAAAAAAGCCCTCTTATGATTTGGCAGCCTATTAACTCCACCGATAGATCTCCAGATGGAAACTTGACAGTCCTAGCCCTGGGATTTGGCAGAAAACTTGTTCTGCCTCTGGGACAACCGCACAGCTTGCTTTGGTCAAACGTGATCTCCAGCCAGCCCAGGAGCTGTGTGCCGAGCTCCCGAGAAGACAGATAGCACAGCATGTGTGTGGCCATATACGTGTATAGCTGTACAGAAACACGTATGATAATCTTGTTCTACAGCATCAACGAAGGCAGTGCGTCTGCAACCACAGTGTTCTCATCCAGTATAACCTTTAATTTAATGCATAGGCTAAAAAGCCAAGTCACTGTTATACAGAATTAATCCTAGAACGATCTACAAGGCAAGAGGAAACGGCCTCCAGTTGCACCAGGGGAGGTTAGATTGGATATTAGGAAAGATTTCTTCATGAAAGGGTTGTCAAGCATTGGAACAGGCTGCCCAGGGCAGTGGTGGAATCGCCATCCCTGAAGGTATTTAAATGACAGGTAGACATGGTGCTGAGGGACACGGTTTAGTGGTGGGCTTGGCAGTGATGGGTTGATGGTTGGACTTGATGACCTTAAAGGTCCCTTTCAACCTAGACGATTCTATGATTCTACTGTACGCTATGCAAAGCACAGGGTTTACACTAAAAGCAGTCATTAAAATGCCCACACAAGCCATAGACACATAGGATAAATCTCAAGTTATAGAACTCAAACAGAAGAGCCGTATTGCAGGCTACCAAATCATTGGAAAGCATTTTGGAGGACAATCTCTACACCTGGTAGAATAGGTAGTGGGATAACTGTGTAGAAAAGCCTTCCTGATGTGGACATAATTATGTGTTGTAAAGATATTTTCAGTAACAGTATTTTACAGAAGGGGGAAAACAGTCTGTGTTTGCACAAGGCTTCTTTTCCAGTGGTGCAGAGTCTGTACAAACAGTGGTTGTATGAGAACAACCGTGTCATTAGACTGACTTCATCATACTGACTTCACACATGACTTCATATACATGACTTCAATCAGAAAAAAAAACAACCAAACCCAAACCCTTGACAGTATGACTGTAAAAAAAGTGCAACAAGCTCAACAGATCAGAGTCTGACATCTTTCTTAGAATTCATCAGGATTCTCAGCAGAACTGCCCCAAATGTCACAGCGCCAAACAGCTGATTTTGTACTTCCCTTCTCCCACAACAAAAACAACAAAACCCTTTTGGCGGTGATATTAGAATCTAATAGCTATATTTTTTTCTTCTTACTAAACTATCGCCTGAAAACATACACGTGTAGAACTTTTCACTCAGAAGTGAGGGCTGGGTTTTTACTTTCCAATTAGATGAGTTTCAGCCTGTCCTCTTCACTTTCCCCAAGCCACAAACTCCTTATTTCCAAGAGGATTCAAGACTCCCAGTTCAAGGTTTTGTCCGCGCTGTTAGCCCTAGTTCCTGTCAATACACAGCATTAATATGCAATTAGTGCAGACACCATGTTACGAAGCCCCGGGTTCGGAACAGCTACCATTCTGAATTTTTTTTAAGCTTTTTTTGTGAGCAAGTTGACAATTCATCGTGCAAAACACAGTGCAACTTGTCTAACACCAAGGTAAGCTGCAGAGAAAGTGTTTAGTCCTCCTTAACTCCAGCTTCCTCATTGTAGAATTACAAAATGCCCGTTTTTAAAGTGTAGGGTTTTCCTACATTTTATTCTTGCACGGCAGGTGGGATTTAGGAGAGCTCAAAAAGACAACCACAAACGATTCAATTCTTTATCAGTAACTTTGTTCAGCTCTTTGAGATTAAATACACCAAGCACATTCACAAAACAAAGATAAATTATTTTAAACATAAAGAGAATTTTCACTGTAAATTTAATACAGATTTTTCTTTTCTTTGTGAGGCCTTTCCACCATCAAATGGCCATGCCCTACTTCTACAGCCTTCCGCCTAGAAAAGTGGTTTTGATTCAGTGTGTGAGTTGGTGTGTGCATTTATGGCAGAGTTACCAGGGCAGAGGACCTGTCACCAGGTCTCCTGGGGAAAAAAAAAAAATAAAAAATCTTTCAAACCAACTTTTTCTACGTCTGTTTTCAATTAGCTACAGCAGTCTACAGCAATATTTGTGAAAGATTTGTCTCACTCTTCTCACTTCAAAATGATCTCAAGGCTTACTGCAATTCCTTGTTGCAAGATGTTTTTTCTTACAGACTCAGCAAAAAGGTAAAAGCTGGGAACAAGCCAAGCCGATGCCAGTACCTCCTCCACCGACAGGAACTGCACCAGACGACCTCCCCAGACCCTCTCCCTGCTCCCTTCCCTCCTGCAGGATTTGAGAGCTGTCAACACCCCCTCACTTCACAACGAAAATCATGCTGACATCCACAGAAATTTCTAAGGGGAGTCTACTGGCAGCTAGAAATAGAAAATAAAGGTGGGAAAGCAGGGTGTGGGGAGAGAGAAGTCCTTTATGTGCACCTAGGAATAAGAATAACATTTTTTAATCCATGAAAGGATATTTTAAGAACTCTTTCAGTTCCACCAAGCCCCGTATTTCCTCCTTTTGTAGATCAGCCAGCTGTATCATCCAATTCATAAACTCATTAGAGCCCCGACCTTAAACCAGTCTGAATTTGTCTTCCTTGAAAACACAAAGTCATCATCCAGATTCATTCTGGAAGAGAGTGGATTTATTTTTTTTTCCACAGGCTGGGTTATATTTACATACATGTACACTCACAAATGAGTGCATCCCATATCATCTGACAAAAAAAGAATCTACCTCAGCACCTCTCTGCTTCAAACAAGGAAAAGAAATAAAGACTAGTCTATGATGAAGAGCAAGAGCCATTCAGAGGAGTATGAATGGGTCTGCAGCCATGGAGGCTCCAAGCCTCCAGAGCAGCCCACAAGCTCTTCACCCTCATATTAAGCGGGCAATCATGGCAAGTCACAGAAATTACTGTACGGACTCTTCAAACCCAGGGAAACAAATGATTTGTTAACAGCATTCAAAAAATTTTAGTAATGTTTTCTGTTTCTTTTAAATATGCACTAACTCCTTCCAAACTTAACATGTACAAGAGGTGCCTCCCCTATGCTTAATTGTCTCCCAGTACTTGCAAACTCCCTATCTGCTCTTCTTCCACTGAATTACTTCGGCCATGAAGAAGCTCAGTATTATAATACCTGCTACCAAGTGTTTTCTGCTGTAAAGACCACATCCCCAAAGAAATTACAATCATTTATCTCATGATTGTCCATGCAATTTATGTTAGATAATCACAAAGACCACAACTGGGGAGACACCTTCCAGCTTGGTGGTCTAAATAATAAGTCAAACTACCTCCTTCACCTTGTTTTCCGGTTCCACAAATTTGCCTTGTCTTCAAGTGAAGAGTAACATCCTCCTCTCTTTGGAAAGGGTGATGCCTATTTGAGGAGATGCAGGATTCAGTTCTCCGACTTCTTTAGCAAGTCCACCAGCCACTAACCAAGTAGGTAACATTTGAAACGGCTGCAGTTCAAAACAGAACATTGCTGCGGCCACATTTTGTAAAAAAATCAATCTTAACGGGGTGTTTTGTGTACGCATGTGTATTTGCAAGGTTGGGAATTTCATTGGATATAGTGTCCAGTTACTTTCTGGATCACGCCGCAATTTCAGCATCTCTGGGTCTTCGGCTGTTGAAGAGGGCTGTTCTGGGCACATGCACAGCGCAAAACTTTATACCTCAGAGTCATTTTTGGTGCCTCCAGAACCAGGCAGCTGCGAAACAAAGCATTATTTACACGGGGCAAATCCATTCATGGCCTGTGTTGGATCCAACTCCAAATTAGGAACCCAAACAGTATTTAAAACTACATGCACACTAGAAACCACAAATGATGTTGATCTAGTTGTGTATGGGGGGAAAGATAAGAGCTGTAGGCAAGAAGGGTTGGTCATTAGCATAGACGTTATTTGTCTTGCCTCCACGGTTCAGTAACTGCCTGAATTCCCTTAATTCAGCATATACACATTTCACGATCACAGCGATAAGCCAGAGGTTGTTGCACAATACCTACGTACTCTCAACTCAAACCTCCCATCGACATCCAAGGAGCCTGGGAGGTGAAAGAACAGCACAACCGCACCTGAACCACTCTAGTAAAAAAGGAATCCAAGAACGGCAGCTTGTCAAAACACTGGCATCTCACAAAAAGCACTTCAAAAAAACCCTTGACATATATTAGAAGCCTCAAACATTCAGCTATAGTGAAATTAGTGTTTAAGATATCTCAAAAAAAGAAAAATGTGTCATACTGTCACTCTTCCCAAGAGCACAGACTACATACCTTCCCTCCCCTGATCAACTCTTTCAATACTGTCTATATTCTTCCAACCCATTTTAGCAAATTCAGCTGATAATGTGAGGATTAGAAAGCAGGCAGCAATCAATACCCGCTTTGACATTTGCCGTATGCTAAGTGTCAACAGAAATTTGAAGCATTTTGGCACACACTGATGCATTACTTTTTCTTCATGAAGATTTCCATCCTTTTTACCCAGCATTCTATTTATGCCAACTCACTCAAACAGTTCAGCAAGATTACAGTTCTGCCACGAACGATGTTAAGAAGGGATCGCTTTCCTCACCCACCCATATTTCCCACTATGGAAAGCAAGAGTTACTTTCTGTTGTCATTTTTCCAAATTATGAGCTCTCAGAACTGGAATTTTACTACTAGAGTACCTGGCATGAGGAAATAAATAAAAGCTTTGTCCCAGAGAAACTAAGACTAGAAAGAACCGTTAAGATAAGCAGCCTAGATCCCTCTGTAGCCCTTCAAACTACTGCTTTTCAGGGTAACAGTTTTGCACCAAGCTGCTCTTCTGCCTGACCTAGAAAAGAAATCCTTATCCTCAGTGTACCATTCAAATCAGCTGTTCTTTTCCCAGCATGAGGATGGGAAATAAGCTATAATTGACCTGTTTGCTGAGAAGCAAAGGGAAAATACAGCATATTATGAAAATTACAGGCAAGCCTTCACCCTGACAGCTCGGCTCCCATGTCCCATATATGCCCTACTAATGGCTCCGGACTGCTGAAAAAATGTCATAGTGCTCTAGGCAGAATTAAATATTTGCTTAAACCTAGAATTGCATGAAAGTGCATCGATCTGCATGAAGAACTTGTTCTGAAAATGAAAAAAAAAAAATCTTTGGAGTGAAAAGGAAAGGCATGTGGGCACACAATGCCTACAGTAAAGCCAGGGCGCAACCGAATGTACAGCTACGCGGTACAGCCTGAAGGTGCAGTAGACCTTAGCTACAGGACTAAAACATCGCTCGCGTATTCAGCATTTCCATTTATTTCTCTTCGGAAAATACTGATTTCTACAGTATTTAGGGGGGGAAAGCTCCAACTATTGCTGCCTAAATAAGTGCTACGATTCACTACAGCATTCCTCTATGCCCTTAAATTTTCTAAATTCATGTTTTGTCCACATGATGAACCTGCACATCTGCTTTGTCTATTCTTCTCCCTCCCACCTCAGCAAATCGCTGTGGTCATTTTTTAAGTGTAGGAAATATTTTGTGAACTATTCTTGAGTCAACACACCACATAACTATTTCCAAGCACTGCAGTTCTTTCATGCCCATTGTGTTCCAACTGAAAGCTCACATTTGGGGAATCAGATAATCCTAAAGTATTTAACAGGGGAGGTAATTTTCAATAAGCTTTTAGTCTCTACTTCTTGTTCCAATGATCTTTATTTATTCTTGTGTACAAAAAATTTCTTTCATTAAACACTTGTACTAACACCCATCACCTCCAAAAACAAATCTGGCAGTTGCTTAAGGGCTTGTACATTACTGTTGGTAATTTATTCACACTGGAAAAAAAATAAGAATCAGTAAACGGCATTAGCAGAGATGCAGGACTAGTGGTACCAACTGGAGAAGCTACCATGTAGATAGCGTAAAAGCATTTGACCATGAATTAATTCAGACGTTAACTAGCAGCAATAGGCATTGTAACTGGGGTCGGTAAAGCTATACATAATTTTTGGCTGACAAAACATTCTTCCAGAGACTATGGCCTGCAGCGCTGTAAGGAGCAATCAAGGATTAAGTTATCATTTCAGAGCTCTGGCAAGAGAATTCAGATATTTAGCAAGGTGAAACACGCACCGTACACCATCAGTTAGCCCTTTTATCCAAATAAATTGTGTCAGACTAAATCCCGCCATGTACTTTGCTGCCAACCAATCTCCCGGGCTCTGGACTCCAGCCAATGACTCATTCACTCTTGCCAACTCTCATGTTGTCCCACGGCGGGGCAAAGAAGTGTTTGCAAGGAGGATACAATTCCCACCCTATGGCAGACTGACGGCAGACTGTTCCTAGTACTCTCGTTAGGCATCTAAAAAGTGCAAACATGAGTCATAGGATGATATGATATCTCAAGTCAGAAGGACCCATAAGGATAAGGATCATCGAGTCCAACTGAGTTCTCCAATCTACCACCAACTTGTATCACATACATTAAACAATGCCTGAATAAGTGATGCAGGGCTTTTAGACACGTGCTGAGAAGTTATACCCTGCAAGTTTTAAGCAGATTTCACCAAGTCTTTCAAAGAGAATTCAGATAAATCCAGCAGCTCCGGCAGCAAACCTTTCCCCAGCAGCTTCGAAGCACCTACAGGCCAAGGTCAGAGGCGCTACTGAACACGCAGCAGCTGCCAACCAGATTTCCTCCTTCCTCACTCTTATCGCTAATTGCTTCTAAGAGCTTCCCACAAGCAACACCATCTATTCACTTCCTGCACTGCTCTTAAACACAGAACTGTTTATCTCCCCAGCATGCCTTTTCTTTTGAAATCCCTTTCAACACCTCTCCCTCAAAACAAAAAAACCACCCCAAAAAACAAAACAACGCCGAAAGGAACCTTAAACCCTTTCACAACACTGTTTCTGCAGCAAAACCTGTTTCTATCTGTAGATATTAAAAAAGTCCTTTTCATGACATTACACGTGTGCCACATTACATGCAGTTAAAGCCAATTAAGAGTTCATTGTATGTTGAAGTGTCCTGTGCTGCACAAATGCAGCTATCTGGCTATTTAAGTACCTACCCCCTCAGTTATACAATAGAAAGAACCTCAAGATGGATTTGGGAAAACAGCACGCAGGGCAGGGAACCACAGAGCTGCCTAACAAGACATTGCACTGAGGGCTACGTACCAGCGAGCCCTCACATAGCCACAGTGAATAAATGCGTAACAACTGCAGGACAGACCCTACGTTAGTTGCGAATTCAAAGCTCGGAACATTTTTCTGCGCTAAAGCATCTATGACTTCCAACCTGGATGAGAACAGCAGTTGTTCGGCTTTTTTGTAAACTTGGCCATAATAAAATGGCTTTTTAGAAAGCCCTAGAGAACAGACCAATTGATCACTCAGAAACCGAGACCTGTGCGCTGGTTCCCACTGCCAGGAATGATTAATACAAAACACATACTCAGACATTGCAGAAAATGTAGAAATAGCTCAGTTCTCATCACTGACCATGTGCTACAGCCCTGTAGAATATTAATTTTTTAAAGCTGAGCCAGTGCTCTAGAAGAATTTGCTCTCGGAATAGCTTGTAGCCTGGTGGTACGGGGTGGTTTTCAACTTCATAAAACTTAACAGAGCAAAAGTTTCTGTAAAGTGTCACCAGTCAATTCTGCCATACAGCACTCTAACTAAAGAGGAAGAAACCCCTAATAACCCAGAGGAGCAACCCCATTTCCTTCTTGTAGTCCGTCGTGCTCATTACTTCTAAGTTTTTCACCTAAATATGCAACTTCAAAAAATAATTTTATCATCACGAAAAGACCACAGGTATAAGTTATTCTTTATGAAGTGAATTCAGACGTAGCCTGTGTGGGTTCTGTTACATTTCAGGTACAATATTCTCAGGAAGTTGAAACTCTGGGAGTGTAAAAACCTAAAACAAGATAAAGAAAAAAAAGTCATCTCCAACCTAAAATTTGAACTAATGTTTACCTCCTCACACTGTTCCTCTGTTCCACAGTAGCCACCAGCACCAGATACTTGCTCGCAGCAGGCAGCTGGTTTCACTTAAACTTCTCTTTTCCTTTTCCAACTATCTATTCGGGAGACAAAGTGTGGTACGTGCCATGTGGAGAAGTGTTTAATATTTTGTGGTCTCAGTGATTATTTCTGTGATAGTATGATAGTTCACATACGCAGTTAAGGAGCCATTCATTTTCCTGAATAAAACCCACTCTGATGGATTGACCCTGGCTGGACCCCAGGTGCCCACTGAGCCGCTCTGTAACTCCTCTCCTCGGCTGGACAGGGGGGAGAAAAATAGAACAAAAGACTTGTGGGTCGAGATAAAGGCAGAGAGAGATCACTCACCCATTACTGTCATGGGCAAAACAGACTCATCTCAGGGAAATTAATTTAATTTACTACCAATCAAATCAAAGTAGGATAATGAGAAATAAAAACTAAACCTTAGAACACCCCTCTCTCCTTCCTGGGCTCAATTCCACTCCCTATTTCTCTCCCTCCTCCCCCCGAGTGGCACAGGGGGATGGGGAATGGGGGTTGTGGTCAGTTCATCACGTTGTCTCTGCCGCTCCTTCCTCCTCAGGGGAGGACTCCTCACACTCTTCCCCTGCTCCAGCGTGGGGTCCCTCCTATGGGAGACAGTCCTCCACAAACTTCTCCAATGTGAGTCCTTCCCACGGGCTGCAATTCTTCACCAACTGCTCCAGCGTGGGTCCCTTCCACAGGGTGCAGTCCTTCAGGGACAGAATGCTCCAGTGTGGGTCCCCCACGGGGTCACAAGTCGTGCCAGCAAACCTGCTCCAGCGTGGGCTCCTCTTTCCACGAGGCCACATGTCCTGCCAGAAGCCTGCTCCGGTGCAAACATCCCACAGGGTCACAGCCTCCTTCAGGCATCCCCCTGCTTTGGTGTGGGGTCGTCCACGGGCTGCAGGTGGATATCTGTTCCAGTGTGAACCTCCTTGGGCTGCAGGGGGACAGCCTGCCTCCCCATGGTCTTCACCAGGGCCTGCAGGGGAACCTCTGCTCCTGTGCTTGGAGCACCTCTTCTGAGCCACTGACCTGGGTGTATGCGGAGTTCTCTCTCTCACATTTTCGCACTCCTCTCTGCAGCTGCAGTTGCTGTTTCACAGGGCTTTTTTTCACTCCTTCTTAACTGTGTTATCCCAGGGGCTCTACCACCATCACTGATGGGCTTGGCTTTGGCCAGAGGAGAGTTCTTCTTGGAGCCAGCTGGCACTGGCTCTATTGGACATGGGGGAAGCTTCTGGCATCTTCTCACAGAAGCCACCCCTGTAGCCCCCCCACTACCAAAGCCTTGCCATGCAAACCCAATACAAACACATAAAGGTGATATCAAATAAACTTGTCAGCTCCTGTTGCCAAGTTTGCATTGCAAAGAAGCTATTTTAAGTCTACAAGTGTAGGCTACACAGCTAGTTGCTGGTATTCATAAACACTAATAAGATGTAAGGCTTTCATCTGTACTGAAAGGAGCCAAATGATGGTTTCTGCTGAATTCTGACTTTGAACTTCCAGATTGCCGGCTGGTTGTCTCTTCTGACTGAAAGGTCTTGCTTTTAGAGGCAACTTGTTGCCTGCTTGACTGTGGTTCACATGGGACAGCACATGCAAAAGCACTTTACATGACACAATCATGATTTAGCACTGTACACAGCAGTGCCCTTACAAACAATAATAAAAGCAGATGTTTCTACACATATCTCCAGAACCCCTTTTAATTACTTTAAACATACACATCACCAAGAAAAGCATTATTTTTGCTAATGTTAAACCAAATTTAGAGTTTAGAAATGTGCTGAACAATACCTGCAGTTAATCCTGAATTACAAAAAGCTGTTATGAATATCTATGTTGAGCAATAGAAAGATACTGGAATTTTAACAGACGAACAGGACGGAGTTGATCTCAATCAGTTTGAAGCAACTGCCCTCATAATCACCGACTTTGTTTCTCTAAATCCAAAAGACATCACACCATTTTGAGAAGCTGAAAGCCAAATACTAAATTTTCCATTAGTTTAAGACTATACATCTAATGCTTAACACACAACGCATCATATAGGATGACAAAACAGGAATCATTAATCAAATGTACTCTTCTAAAAATGTCGCTGCTGGGTTCCCTGGTTACTGCATCATCCACCCAAAGTCACAAAGCATCTTCACAGCCACACTGAAAAAACCCAACAATCCGTTTGGGAACATAACTCAACATGGAACTGGCAAGTCAGCTGTTCTTCCCATTTGTATCATTACCATATAGAATATTTTGTAATAAGAAACAATCGGGTTGTAACCAAAAAGATTACATCCCTTCCTGGTGAAGTAGGGGGATGACATTCAAGCTTCAATACTACATGGTGCAATCAGAGAAACTCAAATGGGCAGCAGCTGCAATTCTTTACAGTTAGACCACGCACATTCAGTTAAACTCAACTGTCTTCATTTCCACGTAGACATTTTCCTGACTATAACTCCCCCAAACAGTGCAGATATATCAACTCAGTTGTGTGTTACTTCCTTACAAAAGAAAAAAAAAAACCACCCCACATGTACAAGTTGCTTAAGAAAACCTTATCTTTAATGTCTAACCTCTGTTTTGGTGGGCGTTAGGAGTGGGAACAGGAAGGAGGGCTCTCTGTTTCAGAGGAAGAAGAGTTATTGCATGAAAAAGTACTGGTAATCCTGTTAAAAATAAACTACAGTGCATTTGTGGATTAGCTGTCCCACAGAGCTCACACTTTGCCCACCACTATAAACCATCACGTATTCATAAAAGCAATAACTGACAGGGGAAAAAAAAAAATCCCCAAACTTATTAGTTCATGGATAAGTAAGTTTGCTAACACCACCATCTAGCATGTATTTAAAGAGACAAACTGAAAATCTGCAGCACAAGGGAAAAGACAGAGACGTAGCTACTATTTCCTAACGGAACGGGATGGGGGAAATAATCAACAGCCAAAATTATCTTTGAGAGTTACTGCACTGTCTGCTTCATCTGGAGCACAGGGCTGGGATAGGCAGATATGTAGACACCATAGCAAAATTACTTTAAACAGCCCCGCGTATATTTCCTTTCTCAGATTCCCTGCTCTTGCTGGCAATAGTACCACGCAAGCCACAGAGGCAATGGTTGGAGCCATAGCGAGAAAGAAATATATAAAGTTATTTAGCTGTTATACCAGCTACAAATGCTTTTCAATCTTTCCCCTCCACACACTTAATAGAACCGCAACAATTTTCTAAAGGACCTGTGAGCCTTGAAAAAAACAAATTTATGTTTACAGATGGCAGACTTTCTTTCTTCTGCAGACCCTTTAGTGACAGTGCCTGACACCCATGCCCACCTCCCACAGTCAGTCCTAAAAACACAGGTTGAAACCAACTCCTTTGGATGCGCTAGGCTATCCTCCTCCTCCTGCCAACAGGAAAAGAAAAGAAAAAAAGTTGTTAGTTTGCAGGCAGATTGGGAGATTATCCAAGGTCAGCTGCTCTAGGATGAAGCCTGTGTTGCAAAAGAAACAATTTGTTAACAGTTGTTTTCCCCAAAACACAGCCCTGACAGGGACGGGTAAAAGAAGTCTCTCCCCTCAGCGTTTTTTTTTTTTTTTTTTTTTTTTTTTTAAATCAGNTTACTGTGATAAAAACCACTTAACACATGTGAAATTAACATCAGACCTTCAGATGAAAGGCTCTGGACATCATAAGAACTAAATATAACAGATGACAAAGTACATAAGAGGAAAGAGAAGCAAAGGGATATTCATATAAAGATCAGATCACATGTTCCAGCTGAGCGAGTTCCTCAAAAATCAGACTTCAGCCTGATACTGGCCTGTTGTCCTCAGCTGCTGCTATGAGTTCTTTTTGAACACAGGCTTGATTTTAACATATGAACTAATTTATCCAGTTTTGGTGTTATTCAACCAGTTGTTTGGGTTTGTTTGTTTTTTTTTTTTTTTTTTNTTTTTTTTTTTTTTATGAGCATCAAATTCTCAGCCACATAAACAACCATTTTTCTTTAGAGAAAACTAGGTTTATGACAGTTGTGCACATATTTAGCAAAGCGCATATAAAAGACAATGGCATTCATGAGCAGCAATACCCTAAAGAAGTTATCCATTTCTCTATTGCATTCCTTTTTCTGTAATATTACATGTATGTCTGCCATACCCAGTAGAATGACAATGTGTTTCTAGAACCACTACAGGTGACCCATTGTATAAAAAGAACTTTAGAGATTGTCATGTTATTTGACAGCATTCGACAGAGAAATAAACTCTGAAAAAACAAGAAAAATAAGCTCGTACGGTTTCCACACCAGGCAACACATTTGCACCATTCTGCCTGCCTCCGAATGTCACGAAACTAAACATATGCAGAAAGAACATAATAAAAATCAAAGTATTCAGATATATACATCAGAATGATGTCAGCTTTTAGGTACGCCGGTTTTGTACCTTCATCAACTTGTCAGTCAGTATTCCTTTAACCTCATTACTGTTCTGCAGCCAGTATAACAAAATAGACAAGGTGTCTACCATAATTTGGTCACTCTGGCTTATAAAATCCGTAAGCACTCATTCATGCAGCTGATTGAATGAGTCTGTCCAAGCATAACTACAAACACAGAAAAGATGCTGGATATTCAATTTCGTCATTTGATGCTACAAAACAGGGCACGCAAACTCCTCTCTACAGGTATTGCAGCAACAGTGATTACCATGTTAGAATTGTCCGTGCTATTGGCATACGTAATCCATCATTTCATAATTAACTCCCAGAAAAATAAAGTCATACAGAAATTTAAGGTGCTCTGGAGACATTCCAAACCCGCCTGGACGCCATCCTGTGCGACCTGCTGTAGGTGACCCTGCTCTGGCAGAAGGGTTGGACTAGATGATCTCCAGAGGTCCCTTCCAACCCTGACCATTCTGGGATTCCGTGATTTTAAGCACAGGATGAAGAAAGGATGTTTAAAGATGGAGTGTCACTGCTAAGTCATCACACCCAATTTCTTTTGCTTAAGTAACAATCGATCCCAGCTTCTTACCACACTTTACTTAACAGCGGCGCAAAGTAGAGTTTGCTGTCCTCATTTGCAGGATTTGCACTACCAACGTGACTTATCGCCTCTAGAACACATATAGAATGAGCAGAGGGTAATTATCATTGCTGGCAACCTGTACTGGCTCTAGTTATTGTCGTGTTGGATGGAGGGGGGGTTGTGCTGGTTACAGTGACCAGGAAATCAGTCTCCAGTGAATAAAGCACTTTACATAAGTGGTACAATTATAAATCATAGGGGCGGAGGGGAGCATCTGTACAGTTCTCTCCCTCCACCTCCAACATACAACCCATAAATTAGCATTTATGCAAGACCGGAGCAGCATGTAGGAATGCAGCTTCACTTTCTGGGCTGGTATGTCTGTCCAGGCACGCGGTGCCATACGGTTTCGGGTAGAACTGTGGTACCAAAAGGAGACGGGCTTTTAAAACTCTCAAGAGCTAGAGGTGGAAAGAATTCAGACAGACACTTGGCCCACACAGAACAGCTTCAAAACACAGTTTGTGTATGGCTGTATGTTAAAAGCCAGTACCTGAAGAGACCCTCCCTTGCTTCTATCTCCCTCCTTACACCTCTATTTTTCCCCCCCTCGAACTTTGATTTTCCCATCAGCAATTTAATGACTGAATGCTCCCAGAGGAAGAGTTGCGTTGTGCAATTCCAAACATGCAAGTTTCCATTTATTGTTCCACAGAATGAGAGGAAAATCTAGCCTCTCCAAGTACAACACAGCATTTCAAACATTACATTTGCCTTCCAGAGTTGAAAGGGAAAGAAATCTGGCTAAAACATGACTTGCAAAAAGAAAGGAAGAGAAAATATGTTACAGACATAAAGCTGTATTGTAAGAGATTGCTTGAAAGGCTGCCAATGCTGCAATTCCCCACAGCTTCTTTGTAACAAATACACATTATAAACTTGAGGAATACCTAACATGATTTTTTTTTAGCTGCCGTACAGTCTCAAGTAGGGATCCGATACCAAAAGAGAGAGTTTAAAACTCTCAGGCTCTTTTATCAGACTTTCAAAGGTCCTAGCTTGTGTCAAGTCCAATGCTTCTTTCAGAAATCAGGCAATTGACTTTGCCTGCCTAAAAATCACTGAGCAGACCCAATAGAAATTAGCAGCAAAAAAAAAATCAGATCTCTTGGTGTCCTGTCCAAGCTATTTCTTCTCCTCCAGTGGAATGTTTAAGTTCAACTGCTAAATATATTTTTTCCAATGACTTATGAGCGCTTAAAAGAAAGATTCAATACTAAAGCCTTTCAAATAACCTAAGTACACATCTAAACATTCCTGTACTTGATGTGAAGAAAACCTTGATTAAAAATAACCCTGCTTAGTTTAACTAACAAGCCTAGAGATCGCGTTCATCAATTAGCAATATACAGTGAAGCAGGCAGTCTTTCAAGCCCAGTGAGCTTACTCGCTTGTTGTGTAATGGTAAACATGCCCTACTGAACTACCACAGCATATACATATGATTTTAAAAAATCTACATTAAAATTTTATAAACCTTAGATCAGGCAACGTTCAGGTTCATGACTGCATTTGTCACCTGGTTCAACGGCATTAACTCAGCTACCTGTGCTACCAACAAAATCCACACAGATGATTCAAAAACAGATTACTTAAACACGAAGCTTTTCATTTTAAAGAACAGAAAAAGCATTGAGAGTCTCTTGAAGCCTCTTGCATTGTTCCCACTGTATGGATTTGATAAAGGGGAACAGTAACTTATCCAAGGCTGTATGTGTTGGCAGCAGAGGCAGAGCTCAGAGCCTTCTTTATCCCCCTCCCCGCTACGTGTTTTATTGCCTGTCATGCCAACCTAAGGAACAGGGTTTCACAACACAAGTCATTTTGTCCAGCATCTAAGGGCTTTAGAAAGAAGAGAGGAGGAAGGAGACTATTGCTTAGGACCTCATAACAGTGTATTCCCCTGCCTTCTCCCTGACCAAGCCCTCCTTTCAACCATCAAATTACCTGAGGTTTGTTTGCCTGACACTGACACTAGCGCAACCTGCGTTTTGAATATAGATAAACAGAGACTTCAAGAAGGTTATCAGATACTGTCAACACAGCCCATTCAAAACTTGACTTAAATGCCATTGTAAACAACTTAGAGTACATGAAAACTGAATTAATTCAATACATCATTTACAGTTTATATCTGTACTACAACCATATCCCATACTTTATGTCTTACCATCATGTCCTCTAAATATTCAGAGATATTAAAGTTAGAAAGAACCGTTAGACGGTTAACCTGACCTTGTAGCTGCTGTTACACAGTTACACCCATCAACTTGTGTTTGGCCATCATAGCTCCTTCTGAAAAACATTCTTATTCTTGCAAACGAGAGCCCACCGCTACCTCTCATAGTTTGCTCCAATAGTTCATAACTTTTGCTGTTAAGAATGGTACACAAAGATTCCCAATTTGTATTTCTCCAGTTTTTGGCTTTCATACACTTAGTCTTTGTGATACCCTTCCCTTCTTACAACGGAAGTTTCCAAGACGATGACAGCACTTTGTATCGTGTACAAAAGTGACGTGGTAGCTCCAGCATGTGAAGTACTTCACAATTACAATCCTTCAGTCTCTAAAGCCTATGGTGTGAAGATGTATTTGAGCAAAACAACGTAATTTAAGTAATGAAACAAATACCTGCTGACTGCATGTATCTTATGCACAAGATGTATTTTTTACTCAGTCCTATTGTATGGTGTCGTCCACTTCCAAACTTTTCCATGAGCTCTCCACATCGACAAGCAAATCAAAAGAATTAAGAAACAAAGGATAAGCATGTAAAGCCATTTCATACTACTGACCTAAAACTATGTGACAAAGACTATCTGTTTTTTATCAGGGGACCAAATATTTTACTGAATGATTCTAATAAAATCCCAGAATGAAAAATGCCCTAGCAAAGAGCAAGTATGCAAGGCTACAGCACAGAAAATGGGCTTGCTTTCACAGAATGACTACTGCAAAAGAAGCCAAAAACCCCTTATTTTCAAATACCAAAGGACAGAAATCAGAATTCTTTCTAGTTTTACGGTTTTAGCTAAATAGAAAGCATTAATCTATCAACCTGTACGTCATGTTTCTATCAAGGAAACTGCAACGCTAACACTCCTCTTAAATAGGGAACCTCAAATAAGAGCATCAATCCTCCTCAGCCGAAACCTCCATGGTATCAAAACAGTCTCGAATGCCAGGAGATTAGCAGACAATATCAGTAGGCAAGTGGGATAGGGTAGAATAGAAAACAGAACTAATCAACATCGCTTAGACTGCTAGAAAATATCCTTGTCATTTCAAACAACTCAATTGCCCCCTATTTACCTTTCAGCGTGCAGGATTCACAGTTTCAGTGAGCAATATTAAACCGGCATCGTTTTGTTGCTGACACCGCAGTAGTTATCAGTGGTAAATCTTTCACTGCAATAAGCAGTCTTAGCTGAACAAAAATAAGGTTTCTATCTGCATCAGATGCTCAGCCACTGCTAATTAAAAACCTGATAAAACAGAACAAGCGATTCTGAAGCAGTGATTTAGGAGATAAACATATTATATACATTGTTGGTTCTGTGTGCAAGGCCTATGTTTAATTACCAGGAATAAGAAGTTATAAAACATAGAGAAATTTACAAAAAATCAAAGTAAAAACAACTTAATCCAGCCTATCCAACTTTCGAAGCATGTGGAAAGATGAGTTCAGTTTCTCCACAGTGCAACCCAGGAGAATCATACACACTGTCAAACTCCTGGACAGAGCATTAATAGGTGATTCTTAATAAAGACGCTTTTGAAAACAAAGAATTTGAGCCACAAAAGTGAGTGTTTACAGGAAGGAACCTGCTCTGCCTGGATCTTGCTGCTGTTGAATCCAAGTCACTTTGAAGTTCTCCGTGGCTGCATTGTTTCAACTGTTAAACGGCAAGATAAACCTTCCAGGAGGGTTGAAACAAAACTCCAAGACTTGCAGTTATTTTATAGCTTCAGGGAGAAATGTCAGCCAGTAGACAAAACTGTCACGTACTTGCTTCTCTCCACTGATTCCATGAAATACTCCAAGTTATAGGTGCAGTAAC
This sequence comes from Himantopus leucocephalus, assembly GCA_003993805.1. Taxonomy (NCBI): domain Eukaryota; kingdom Metazoa; phylum Chordata; class Aves; order Charadriiformes; family Recurvirostridae; genus Himantopus; species Himantopus leucocephalus. The sequence goes on from RSEF01000003.1 coordinate 115,373,715, forward strand.
TCGTAGCTGTGTGATACTTCAAAATTACTAAAACATTAATAGCCTCTGCGGCCACATAAGGCAGGTAGATCAGGCCAGAGAAACTGTGCCCTCCCAAAAGGGAGATTCACCCAAGCAGAGAGGAGATGCTGGTTGCTGATGCTTCCTAGGAACTGCTCAAGGTTGGGGTTGGCCTTCTGGAACTCAAACAAGTATCCCGCATTCAGCAATTCATGGGTGGAAAAGTGCTACTCAGACTCAACACAGGACAAATAAAAAGAAGGTGACTTGACTCAGAAGAGCAGGGAAATGCGCATTCAGTGGCACAAGGGTGGACAGCAGGAGCTGTCACATTTGCAGGATGCACTGTGAAACAGTAGCCGCAGACCACAGGTGACACCAGGGCTGTGGGGGATATAGCACATGTACGTGTACGTACACCCCCTACAGCAATGGTTTGCAGTCAGCGTGAAGCGTGCAGCACATCCCAGGAACCACAGGAATGGACACAACCAAAATGTCAGAAAACTGATGACATGTTGGGTTAGACAAAGCCTGACAAGGGCATTCTCTCCAATCTTTCCATCCTTCAACAGACATCCTCCCCAGTACCACTATAAACAACTTAGGAGATCGTTTGCTTTCATGAAAATTTGGACAATGTACAAACCTCCAACACAGCCTCGCACATCAGCGTGGTGCTACAACTACTCTACAGCATTCAACAACTGACTGTAACCCATAAAATGAAACAGGTTGCCCAGGGAGGCAGTGGGTGCTCCATCCCTGGAAACATTCCAGGCCAGGTTGGACTGGGCTCTGAGCAACCTGATCTAGTTGAAGATGTCCCTGCTCATGGCAGGGGGTTGGACTAGATGGCTGTTAAAGGTCCCTTCCAACCCAAACTATTCTACGACTCTAAATTATTAATTCATCTAACTTAGCTTCCTTTGCAGCAAACTGATCTACCAGACAAGAACATTGTTTCAGCAGGAGAACTGCGCTTCCCAAAATACTTCCAAATTTGTAAATCATTCATTATCAACACCTGCAGCGTGTCTACTCTACACCATCATACATACACACCACTGCCTTAGGCCCACCAAAAATAAATCCCGCCAGTATGAAATCAGTGATACAAAATGTAAGTGGTACCAAAAAAAATAACACCCTCTGGTGCTGTATCTGTCAATTCCCATGTCTTTGCAAGTCCAAATAACTTGGACTTATGCAATGACCCAATGAAAAGAAATACATATTCGACTCTGATCGAGCCAACAGTTTGCTTTCCCGTGTTCGCACATCACATCACCTGGATGAAAGGGAAAGGAGACTGGGAAGAGAAAGAGGCACCTCCTGACCAAGCCTCTGGATTGCAAGTACAGAAAACACTTGCAATGGATTCTTCTTTATCCTTTGTGATGACTGCAGGCCCTCTATCTCTACAGAACATGTAGCAACAGATAATTACCCATTTGGACAAGTTTGCTTTGTGGTGAGAGCATGTCTCGGTCACCATGCTCTTCCTGGTCAAAGACAACACCATGGCAACAGCACAAGCTCACTCCAAAGGGAGTTTTCAAGACCATTTTGGGGTCCCTTCCCATCTGCCACTCAAATACCTTAAACAGGAGGGTTTGAGACAGGGAAGAAATCCTCCCTCCTCCAAAATTCAAATGCACCGTCGGTATGTTTTTTTCTTACAATGTTTAGGATGAAGTAATATAAAAAGGCTATAAAGAAGCCTTATAGGAGAAGCTATAATTTGAATATATGACCTTAGTTTAGCAATGAAAAAGATTCCCTACAAAGCATCAATGGTGAGAGATTCACATAAGAATAGGCTGCAACAGCTTGGAATTCAAATAATAAAATAGAGATCTCCTTTTAAGGAAGGGCAAAGATCTTATACTGTACTACGATCATTATGACTCATTTTACATACTGCCTTTGTTACTGCATTCTAAAAGAATCTCAATTTTAAAATAGGTTTTAAAAGGTCTTCAAATGACATTCTTCAAATCACAATTTAAAATCCCTTCAGTAACCGTTCCAGTGTAAGACTTTTACTCCTTTAAGTCTACATAAATAGATTTTCAAGTCTGAATATAAACTCATTATATTTCATTATAGTCCTGTGCAAATGCACAGATTAAAAACTTGCTCAAAAACTTCAATTATAATCCCAATCATAATCATTTGCTCAACAGCAAAGATATTTAAGTTTGGCCATTTCATTAATTTTTATAATAATTTATAAACCACTGTATACAAATGGGGAAGACAGCAGGAGAAAACCACAATTATGTTGTAATTAGTTTCTAGTTGGCGTGGAGATGCCAGGACAGACTAAGTTGTCAAGTTAGTTTCTTTTGTGATATGAATTAACTTCATTTTTCTGCAAGGATGGATTTCTTCAGTACTTTTCCCTAAATCAAGCTCTTTCTAAGTATTAACCATGACAATAAACAAGGATTAATGACTTTTATGCAACTTGGCAACAGTTGTAAAACTTGTTAGTGCCAATGAAGTCTTCAGAATCGTATCTGCCAAAATTCATAGCAAGTATAAGGGACAGGCACGAACAGAACCCATGAGCTCCTAACCGCTAATCTTCTTTCTACCTAACCTGCAGTGTCTAACTGAATATATTCAAATTATAGCTTCTCCTTTCCAAGACTTTTCTTTATAGCTTTTTTATACTACAAGCTTTTGGAGGTATGGACTTCACCTTTGCAAGCATCCATACAATACTCAGAAATAAGATCTAAGCATTTATATCTCTGGATACTATGAGAGGCAACTGCTATGGGGCAGGCTGCCTTTTTTTAGGATGCAGTGAGTCCAGTAAATACCAGCATATGTTAGGAAGTGTAAAATCCTGTATAAATCATCTCTGGATTGGCTGTTCATACAGAGGAAGCTGTTTCAATCTGTCATGTGGGGTGGTGCATTTGTTACCTATGCAGGATCCACAGGATGCAGTGACTGTATCACTCAAAAAGCACTTGACTGACATCTGCTATTGTCAAGGTTCAAGGATCCAAGTAGTAGTTAATGTTCAAAATACAAAGAAAAATTTTAAGTATTTCAAAATTTAAGGTAACATGGAGTGTGGCAAATTTTGCTAAAGGTTGGAATCACTAATGTCCTGAAGATCCTCCTGGAATTATCCCAAAAATCAAGCAAGATCTTCCCCAAATGACAAATGACTGAAGGAAAGAAAATAAATCAATCCTCGATTATTTAGGACAAAGGGTCATGGGAATCACCCCAGATACATACCGGCAACGGCAAAATCACCAGTGAGAACATAGCAGGGCACTATGGCTTTGCAGATGAGATGGTAAGATGAGATGAAAGGTAAACTTGGATGCTTGTCATTAATGCCCAACCCAGACAGTACCGTTGGTGATATCATCATTACAAATGCAAAAGTTTTAAGGAAGCTCAGGAGCAGAATTTAAGATACCTGTACTAACCATTTCCCAGCTAGTGATTTCCATTAAAAAAGACTACATGCTATTGGCATTGAGTGCTACAGAAGAGGATTTAGGTTTACAGTGGGACAGTTAACTGAATACAAGAATTGATACAGTGAAGAAACAGGAAACTTGGGGTTTTGCCCTCCAGAAATTGAAGATATGTCCACACTAACTGACGAAGGAGAAGAAACACAGCTCCACCTACTCCCCATATGACATCTTGACCTCTTCTGAACATCAGGGTTACCTCACATGATACCCAGAATACTCAGTCTTGCCCAACCTCTATTTAAGAAAGAGGTTTCGTGATGCTTCCATGGCCAAATGTGCAGAATACTGAAATGCCAGATCTTTGCCACAGAAGGCATTGGTCATATGATACATGATTAAAATATCAAAGGATCAATGTACCATCTCCAATGCTTAGGAAGGCTGAAACTTTTGACATCCTTCAAAGCTTGTTTTTACAGAAGCCAAAGCAGCCAACAGCTGAAGCACAAGAAACACTCAGCACTGAGGCAAGAGCATTCAGCTCGAGTTGGAATTTCTTTGGGTCCTATTCCAGCATGAGGTACCAACTAAGTTTTTATTTATAAAAACATTTACTCAAGATGAACATTTGATAATCGTGCCTTGTTTTTTTAGTTTCTGGATCATTGTTCTGCTAAATATAGTTTACCAAATGGTAAAGACTTGTATCTTGCCAATAACCTCTCACAAATTAAGTTACAATTAACTGCTGACATCACTACTGCCTTGAAAATGAACCTGTCTCTCACTTTCAAACATATTAATTACAGATACAATTATACATTGACAGCTAGTATTTATATTGAGTACTGTCAGCATAGTTACCACATCTCAGTAAGGGAGGCGTTTTCCAAATTCTGCCACTCTGAATAAGGTCACTACTCAACAGTATACAAACAACTTAGGATTTTATTCATGTACAGATCTACATGAATTATTTTTGAAGATATTAAAAAAAAACCCCACCACCTGGACATAGTCCTAGGCAACCAGCTGTAGGAGACCCTGTTTGAGCAGTAGGGTTGGACCAGATGACCTCCAGAGGTCCCTTCCAGCCTCAACCAGTCTGTGACGCCACACGTCCATTACTACGTTTAAGACTGCCACGAGTCAGCCTATTATCACTACTACAGCAATTCTAAAATATTCTGGGACCCCACTGCTTCTCAGATCTCCAAGCAGGGGGCAGGCAGCTGACCTCCCTGCTCAGCAAAACAGCCTACGTAGAGCGTGCAGACTCTCAGCAACGTCCTCTGGAAGGGGGTTGCTGGCATGACCTTACCCGGGAAAGTACCACCAAAGAAACCCGAGCAGGGACTAGAAGCACAGACAAGGAAAACAAAGGTATGAGGAAATGTTTGATTACAGAGTATACGATATTCTTGGTTCCAAAGGCTCACACCGTTTCACAAGAAGCTGTACCAGGATATACATCACATGATATTAGTGAGCTCTATCAGTTTCCCCTTGTGTCACCTTCACAAGTAAAACACCTCACTACACAACCACGAGACTTTGTCATGACAAACTGGGTCATGGAGGACTGTCCTATGCCTACTCCCAAACGTATGGCAAAGTGCTGCAGTAATTATTCAGCATGCAGAAGCGTGCTTACTCTGTATCGCTCGTACTTCTGTGTTACAGCATGAACCTGTCATGGTTCAACTAATCTGGCAAAATTCTTGTGTTGGGTATGCTGTAAAGGACTTGCCAGTGCCCTTCCTGCAACCCGATTAAACTCTTAGCAGCAGCAAAGAAAGGTATTTTAGTGGTGACAGGAAGAGATAATTACTACGTGTGAAAACTTGGCAGAGAGCAGTTGCACAGGCTGGAGCGAAGCAGGGATGTAAGGTTTTAGCGTGAAGTTACTGCTTAACTTACTTGCTGTTGTAGGCAGTATAGGTGCTAAGTAAGATAGCTTGTAGGTGGTAGAGATGCTTGTAAGTCTCAGCTGGTACATATGTGGTTTCAGCGGATGAGCAAAGCAACCAGATAATAGCTTCCTCCCAAAGCCATCTCTATTTCTCTCTTCTCTGCCACAAAATTTGCATATGCTTTTTCTTTGTCTTTTTTTTTTTCCTCACACCTCTGAAGTGTTTATTTTTCTGCTCAGCACATTGTAATTCTCCCTTTCCATGGTACCATGGTTGCAAACTCTGCAAAGTCATGATCTCTAGCTGTGTTTTCAGGAAGAAACCAGAACTATATGGGCTATCAGACTAAGGCTGGCTGGTGACAAATACCAGTCAAAGAGCTCAGAAGAGGAGCGAAAAGAGCCTTCATACCAGGAAAAGACTGGACAGCAGAATAAAATAATTGATAATGTCACTTTTGATCAGAGTTATTCATATTAGGTAACATTTTTATAAATAATTACATTTGTTACCAAGTATAAATAACATTCAGATCATATGCAAATAATGCTTAAAAAAAATTCGGAGAGCTGGAAGTGCTCATCACTGAAGGGCTATTCAGATAAAAGCTGGGTGGATATCCTGTTTCTTAATTTCATTTATCTGATCAGCACAGTAGAGCTACAACTGCTGAAGAACAGAACAAACTGCTGGCATAAGTCTACGAACACTGAGGAGAAAAAAAGAAAATAGCATTGTGCTTTTCAAAAGGCTAAAAATGAAAGTAAGCGGACTAGCCTAAGAACCTCAGACAATACACATTAAAATGCAGGGTTTCTTTTCGTCACTACCACAATATAGAGGCCCTGAGTTCTGGCCGCACTGAGCTATGTGACCTAATTAATTATATACCAGCACAGGAAGCTTCCTGCTTAAAAAAACCCCAACCAAACAAAAAACCCAAACACAAAAAATACCCCAAGAGAACAACAAGAAAACCCCAAACCAAAAGCCACCCTTCTCAAACAATAAAAAGCCCACCCTCCCCAAACAATAAAAACCTTCTTGTACTAGACATCAACCAAAAAAACGGGAAAAAATGCTAGATTTATTTTAGAGGCTAGAAATGGAAGAAAAGAATCTGAAGTGACTGTCCTAGAGTCAGATAAGAAGCGTATGGTAGACCTGAGGCAAAACTCAGATCCCTTAATGGAGCCACTGCTCTTACCAGAACCTCATCCTTCCTCTCCCCAGATATCTTTAAAGTCCAGCCCTCTTCCTTTACACTCATTTAGAAAAAAATAAAATAAATAGAAAAAAAATATACCAATACTTAACCTGCTTGCTTCTCTCCTCAAATAAGCACTCATCGGCCAATTAGGTTTCGCATTTTTGTAAGATAGTATATGCTTATCAAAGCTGCCATGAACTTTAAAGCACTAATTAAAATGTTGTTATTTTATTTCACATACTCCTGGAGCACTGAATGCAACTCTCATACCACAGCACCACAACAGTGCACAGGAAGGCAAAGTTTAGATGATTAGATTTTGTCCTGCTTCATACCAAAAGAATGGATAAAGACACAAGTTATTTTAATGCAAATTAGAACCAAGAGAGAATAGTTTGGTACCTCTAAAACTGCAACAACAATAAATCTAGCGTGCCTTTTAGGAGGAGCCCAGAAACAGCCATACCTCCATAGCTTCTTTCCAGGAAGGACAGACTTTCCAGCCCAGAGGGAAGGGTGCTCCCCGTGCAAGAGCGGCAGATGCTGCATTCCTGCAGACCTAGCTCATGGAAAACAAAACCCCAAAATACCTACAAGATGTTGATTTCTCCTCAGAGGAGGAGGGGAAGAAACAGGCCTTTTATCTCTTTCCCATCTTCTGAAATTAAACTAGGTAAAAGAATGTCAAATCTTAAAGCAAATCTTGAGGTGCTACAGCAATTGCAATTTTCCCTTCTTACTGCAAGAGCCTGAAAACAAAGATACACAGAAGCAATTTCCTCTGAATTCAGTGGTGTTATTTCCGACTTCACAGAGCTGTAAGATGGTGGCAGAATCAGGCTAACGCCCTTAAGTGTACGGCAGCATCAAGTGTAACACTGTCATCTTTTGAACTTCTAATTCTAAAATTACCACCGCAACAACAAAGGACAAGTAACCTCAAACTGATGCACACCAATGGCTCCAAAAACTTGTCCAAAGTTCCTCAGGACAATGAATATAAGACGCTAAGAGGTACAAGGTTCTCCTTTTCTTTACCTTTCATAATAAGCCTATAAATAATTTAGGAAACAAACCCTGACAGTTTTTATATTCCATTTTCCAAAACCTAAGGAATTTCTAAGACTATATATGACATTATCTACGTATGTATTCTAATTGACCATAAAAGCACACGTGTTACAATCACTGATAATATCATGAGGCATTTAACCACCTTCTCAGGAGAGCATCAAAGCATGTCCTGTCACAGATGCTCAACTCTGAACATTTAGATTAGTTTATTTCAAATTAGCTTGAGAGATACAGCGATACAATCTAAAATGATTGGGGCAAAGAGCACTACAGTTCAACATGAACAAAGTTATTCTGACTATTACTAATCAATCACGTCGGATGGCAAGAAATATCCTCTCGCATGTTTCTCTGATAATCATATTAATCTGAGATCAAGATTTTGGATTTTAATCTCGAATATCTTTAAAACAAAACTGGTAGGCATAAAAGCAGTTTAAGGCACTTAAGAAGTTTACAGACTCATTTTTTATATATATATATATATATATTTTTTTTTAAGTTCTGTTCTTAAAATTGATACGAACATACTTGACAGGAATGAAATCTGGCTGAAGGTGCCAGGTATTCACTGACACTCCCAAATACCTTCCAACGCTGAGCCTGTAAAAGCTGTCCTAAACTGCATCTATCACCTTCCTAAGAATCCAGCGGCTCCACTGCAATAATCCTTCAGCCTGCAGGAGTATTATTCAACATCACTCTGACCGCTAAATCCATTGTATAGCCTTACCTCTTTAGGCATTATTATTTAAGAGTTGAAAGTTAAGATGGAATAATTTCACGTAAGCGCTCACAGCTGCAATATTTACTCTCGATAGTGGAGGCAGATCTTCAGATCAAGCTTGCTCTCCTACCCTTATTCACTTCTCCCCCAGTTTATGGCCACTAGGTCAGTCCCCTATCTTTCTTGATTTGATTTAACAGGGAATATAATTTAAAGCCTTTAAGTCTTCTCTCAACATGTTAGATCTACATAGGAAACAAATATTTCAAACTTAAAGCTCAGCTTTCATTACCTATCCACTGTTTCATTCTGTTCATGTTGTCAGAACAGCACAGCATCATTTGTTAGCATCATTTCCTTATTTTCATACATTCAAAGAAGAGTTTTGACTTGATTTCTAGCATTCCAAACAATTACTACAATGAAATCAAATGCTGTGCTCTTTTAAATTATTTTCATAAGAGATAAACCTACATTGCAGCAAAGTCAAAAAAGCCATTGGGCTAAACTGGAAAACACCGAGTGAAATCTTAATTCCATTGAAACCGAAGTCCAGAAAAAGACTGGCACAGAGCCAAATTCCAGCTGACTCTTCTTAAAGCAAATGGATTTGTCTGTTTTAACTTGTGGATTTAACAAATCAAGAAAACAATTAACACATCACAGTCTGCTTGAAGCTGAAACAGACTGATACTCTAAGCTTCAGATATAGACTAGCTTTAAAAACAAAACTGTTAACGGTTATCTCAAAATTACTATAGAGATTTAAATAAAAGATACATTCCACTCAAATATTTAACATGTTCGTACACCACAGTGAGGGCTCTTTTTTCCCTTTTTTTTTATTTTTATTTTTAAAAAACCTCTGGGAACTGGCCCTTATTGCCGATACCGCTTTGTAACGGGAACGGATTACAAACTACTTCTGTTCTCAGCAGAAGCCCACTCCTTAGATAACTCACAATCAGAAGCCTTTCCCAACTCCAGAGAAGTTTGCATGGTGAAGGATGGGCTGCTTAGCAACTATCACCACCAACCTCCAAACCCTGTCTGCAAGCAGGTCAACAACGTTAAGGGTATTCCAGAACTTGCTGCTAGATTACACAGTCTACTAAAAGCGTTCAATTTAGTGAAGAATTAAGCTTGTAGGTACGTTACAAATGTATTAGGTTTTAAGAAGAAAAAGTCCAAGAGGTGAGGTATCCACAAAACACAAGTTGAAGGTTATACTTTAGATGACATGACATGTGAATCAAGTTAATTCTTCATTTATGATCTTTACTCTTTCCCTCAAGTACCATAAGCTATTACCGACTTGGCCAGATCAGCAACAAGATCAAAAAGGCTTCTTTCATGTTCAGCTAAGGAATATAAGGTGGTCAAGGATGATTCCTAGTGGTGGTGTGGACTCTCAATTCTCATTTCAAGAGGATATGGCTCATGTTAAAAGTAGTTTTCACATACAATATGGGCACAGAGTTTATAAATAACAGATAATTCTAACTTGCTATGGCTATGCTAGCCATAAAAAAAGGTAGAAGTAAATAGGCATGACCCAACTGGTGGGAGGGGAATTGCCTGTTAAAAAAAATAAAACACTGTTGTCTCATTGTTTTATTTTCTTATTCAAAACAAAATAGGATACAGATCTTTAAGCACATTGACACACACAAGCACAGTTCAGAGCTTTGTCAACTTTTTTGCCTGTGACAAGAATTTGTGGAGGGTTTCTAGATCGTATTTTCACTTTTACTCAAGCCAAAGCATGTGAGCTGGAGCGAACACACTTCCTCAAAAGCACAACTTCAAGTGCAGCAATCCCCTTCTCTCCTGACAAAACCCTTACTTCTTAATTTTGCACAAGGTAAGTATTTTATATGGCAAGCGTTCACCTCCTTGTGCAATATAACCCCTCACTCAGGCAACTAAAGACTCAGGAGGCGCACAGAAACAGCCTTAGGTGCTAGCCCTGCTGTCTTCAAGACATCGTCTCCATCCTTGGTCTGTCCCAACTCTTCTCTGATTTAAGATCTTTCCAGGACAAACAAACAAATCACCTTCAAACTTTTAAGAAAGAAACTGATTTCTAGGTACTGCAGCAACTCATCTCTAGTATTTAAACACAATTTTTGTATCAGAAGACTTTTTCAGTAAGACATAGATGACTGGCAGCTGGATGCAGTCCAGCTTTAATGCACATGTACAGTGTGCTCCATAATCTAGGTTTAATTTTACTTCCTACAAAATAAACTCTGATAATAGACTGAAAAAGCAATGGTTTTACCATAATTCCATTTAAATTACTCTGTCCATTTTAGGTGAGGCTTATTTTTTACCCCCTCTTCTAACTTACCTAGGCTGTTCAGTAACCTGACCAATAAAAAGCAGCAATACATACTTGAGGGACCTCATCAGAAACAATCGTCGCTTTATAGAAGACGGTCATGCTTGAAGTGAGAGTTGTAAACAGAGATGCAACAGAGCTGTACAGGCAAATTCGGCAATACAGGAAAATCTCTTAGTGCTATTATCGCAAACATGAATTTCCTGTGAGCTGTTTTGTGCCCCCAGAACACCAGTATGGATGTCAAGAGGCAGGCTTCCCTTTCTCCTGGATGTCAGCTATCAGTCTCGGGAACACAAACACACTCTCTCCCTCCCCCCACAACTTAATGGAACATTATGAAACGCTGCATAAATCTGTTCCCTGTAAAGCAAAGCTGAACTAACATCTAACCCAGAAATTTCATTCTCAGTTAGAGTGTTATACATCAGTATGAACCCTTACCCGCATAGCAAGCCATTGCCCTTAGTGGAAGGGGGTAACACAGCCAACTATGCAGTTAGCATTGTTTCCACACACTCACATCCCAATCTGAATTGTTCCTACCCCAAGCAGTTTAACACAGCAGGCATTAATACAATGCCAGGAAAGATACAGTGAAGCAAAGACAGATGCAATGCGATTAGTTTTCACCCATCTTCAAAGACAACAATATTTCTTCCTTTGAATTGCTTTGCTGTCAAATAGCAACTGTACCACATCATGTAAATGGTCCACCAAACTCAATATTCAATTTCTGGCTGTGTCCACCAGCTGATATACTTCTTAAGTAAAATGCATGAACAACCCGGGACACATACATAAAACACTGCCCAAGATGAGGCAGTTCTCACCTAACATTAGGCTGGATTCTGGTGTATTTTCAAGAAAAAGCGTGCATTTTTCCATGACTATATACCAGTAATTGCCTCTTACTCTTTTCTTGGGGCAAGGAGTTCTGCAGATTAATTCCATATATAGCATAGCCTTCATGTATTTTCCTAATTTTCTGATTACGCACATTCTTTCCTAAGGTAGAAAAAGTGAAGTGTGCACCCCTACATGTTCCTGCTATCATACGTTATTTTTAAAAGTCAAAGTGTTCCTGGTTACTGCTACCAGTCAGCTTTTCCAGTTCATATTTATACACACATACAGGAACGCCTGTATTATCATGTCAGCATTTCCTCTTTAGGCATCCTGACTGTCTGCATGCTGTTCTGGAAGACAGGAGGAGAATGGATTAATTGTGCAAAAACTGTAAGACACTATACCCTAGATAAGCAGGACCATGGTATTTTCAACTTTTGCTAAACCTTCCTTTAACTGGGATTTTTGCCTACCATTCCACATATATCACATATTTTAGTGAATTGTATGAATGATATATATGCTTCTTCACACCACAAAGAGGTAATTTACTGGTTAATGCAAGTTTTTCACTGGTTAATGTATATATTGCCCAACCAGCACACTGCCTATTTATAATTATTGCAAAAGAAATCAATTTATGTGCAGGTTTTACCATGTCACTATTCACGCATTTCCCATGTAGTCAGCTACGTGAAGATGAGCATTTTCCATTTCTATCAAGAGAGCACATCTGCAATACTCCACACAGTGAGAGCTGAGAAATTGTGACTTATTTTCAGCTTTTAGCCAGCTTTAAGGAAAGCTCTCAAGTCATGCTGAAGAGTCACACAGACAGCAGACAGATGAAAGCCGGCTTCACCTGTGCTCTGCACAGACCAAATATTGGATGATCGCTAAGGCGGTGCCAAGCAGGAGCTTATCCTGCCGCTCACTGGTGCTGCCTCCACATCAGGCAACACCGGCACAAGACTTCTGGCTCACTGAGAGCAGGCAGAGAGCGCTTGTGTGGGCTTGCACAAATGCCATATTCTAGTTTTCAGTAACTGAGCAAAGAACAGGTGAAAACAGAATCTGCTAAGATCGTACTTAGTTTAAATACACTTTCCGAGCTTGGCAAAACCTCTGGGCGCTTTAGCTATTATTTAACATAGCATCTAGGCATTTTATAAACTTTCATGTTAGAACAGAATACGAAGTTTGGCTCAATAGATATGTTTTAATTCCCAGGATCGCAGCAGGAGTGTATTACAACTAGTAAGCCCTTCCAATCCTTCTATTTTTATTAAATTTAGAAGTTGCATGTGTTTGTTACCATTCATCCACTTCACACTTAACTCTTCAAAACGAGTGAGCTAACGTCGCTTGGTCCTTCAGACTCCCTAATAACTGTTTTCCAGTACCATTTTTTCAATAGCTACATCTTTGACAGCATTCTGTCTTGGTCCTAATCTTCATTTCTTCTTCAAAAGGATTAAAAGGTTCTTCAGCTTTATAAGAAGAGAAAAAACACAACTCTAGTTTGAAGATGAACCATGGAAAGTTTTAACACACTTATTTCAACCCAACCACTGCCTGAAGTCCATCATTCATCTGAAATCAGCAATTTATTACCTACTTACTGCATAAGTAGGATTTTTTTTTTATTGTTCTTTTTCACTAAATTCTATGATTATAGTTTTTATTCTCTCAACAATCTTTAAATTCATTATGGAAGAACTTTCTCTTTGGGAGCACTATTATTAGTAGCCACGACAAGGTAAGCATCATTTACCTACAGCTCTGAAAGATGACCCCGTTTTAGCTGCAAGGACAGTACTCCATAATTCTTTCTCCCCACAACCCTTTTCAGGACTCTCCGTTGCCCCAGAAAGAAAATGGGAATTGGAATGGCAGAAGAATCTTATAAAAGTATTCCTTTGTAAGTATACTTGGGCTTCATCCAGTTCCTCATCAAAGCAGAAATCATCAAGCTCCGATGTTTCAAGGCTACAAAACCCCTCAAGTCTACGATACCAGTACACCCTTTCTCAGTTTCCAGAACTCCTTAGAAAACAATCAAATTGAGGTTAAGTTTCACAACTTCTTGAGCAAAAATGTTGCCTGTGGGGATACACAAAAATAAACTGGTTTAAATCCAGGAATAAATACCTTAAAAGTAATACACTTTTAAAAAATATTTATAAAGATACCCAATTATTGAAATACCTACTACAAAGCACTAATTATAAAGATACTACAATAGCTGAAAAGGAAAAACCCAGCCTGGTTTAACGCACTTGTCAGCTTCAGTTAGCTACACTCATTGCTTCAGATTGTTTCTACTCTGTGCCAGTCTTTGGAATCTCTCTGTTCTGCAAGACAAGAGGGAAAGCACCTATAAACCACAAATTGTGACGAAGTACACAGAAGCCAGCACTCCTTTCACTTTTAAGCATATTCTCTTAATACAACGTCTCAAAGGTGTTTAGTTATGCAGATTTAATAAATGCTTTGGTTTACAAATATTTTGGCTCTTTCATAGGCCAGTGCCAGACTAATACACAACTGATTTCTGAGCTTGTATCAGTTACACATTAGTTACAGTTATGTCTGCAGTACATAAGAGAACTCCTTTGTCTGACCTGTCAAAAATAATAATTTTAAGTCTTTTTAATAGGTCTTGTTTGTGAAACGTGAAATGACAGCACAAGCAAATTGATAGTTTAAAAAAAAAGGCTATAAAGGAACCTAGAGTAATTAGAGTCTGTTTGGAGGTTTTCCAGAAAATTAATTCCTATAAACATTCCAATTGTTGCCTAGGACTTATCTATTCACTTCAATCAAAATGAGTTCACACCCTCTTTCAAGCCCTAACCACCAAGTAATAACATTATGAGCAATCCTTGCAGCACACAGTAAATCCTGTGTTGATAAAGAAACTTCAGCCTTGACCTTTGCAACAGAGAGAACAGACAACTACGTAAGGCAAACAAAAAAGTCGACAAGTCATGCTAATGATACTATTCATTTACGGCGAATCCCTGGAGGTTCACACATCCTTGAAAGGGGAGATTTTCATTTAAAGAGGTCATTTGGGGAAACTTGTGACAAAACTCAAGGCTCTGTAGCAAATAATTCTGTGAAAGCTACTAAAGAAAAGGTTGACCATTTGCACACAGTGCAATTTTGATTTTAATACAAGGAACCACTACTCAACCGAACCCGTCCCACAATTGCCCAAGGTTAGTAACAAAGCCTACCCAGCCTGGAGGTCATCCGATAGATTTCAAAATTGATCTTTCATACGTGATCAGATTACTGAAACCTCCACAGCACTATGAAGGATTGCTCAATAAAATAACTGTTGCATTTCTCTATCTCAGGCAAGGTCATTTCTTGGTTAAGGAATAACTAAGAGGAGGATGCCAGATTTCTGAAGTTGCATGAAAAGAGACTTCTTTTGAGAGCAAATGTTTCACACGCATTTATTAATGTTCAAGCCTCTAGAGAAATCTGTAAATAATCTATTCAGTTTGTAGATGCAGGAGAAAGTGAGGTCAATCAGTTATCACCGGGATTTTCAAAACATTCCTTAATTTTTAATGCAAAATTTGAAGCAGCTAGAGACACTCTTTTTCCGAAGACCTGAAAATGTTTCACTGGCAATTACATCAACACAATTCACTATGTCCAAAAGTCAGGTCCCACACATCTCAAGCTGGGTATCTGTCAAAATATGAAATACATAGAGTGGACATTTCTGACTTTTTCTTTACACATTTCTTTACACATTCATTCCCAGGTCCCATGGGAAATCAGAAGAAGAGGTGGGTGTATCACTTCAGAAGTACCTCCAAAGCCTGCTTCTCCACTTTAACTCATAGACAACTGAAAACAATGTCAGGTATTTCCCATTTTAACTGATCTGACTGGCAAAGATTTTTTGCAGACGGACAGACACATTACGTAGACCTCTGGCCTGCAAGGACCACCTTGGGGAAACGGGAGAAATACACCTAACTGTGACACGGGCTAATTCACCCATTAAACTATTTATTTACATCTACCCATCTCCCAGACTTGGTTTCTACCAGAAAGGATGGAAGTGGGAAAACATGCATCATTCCAGAAGTCATCGGTTGTTTTTCCAAATGTCACTCCCTGCCACAGCATAGCTGAGTCATGACAACTGGGGACGTGACAGCACAGATTTCGGTCTCTAAAATTCTTTTCCCAGTTCCTAAATTGACCCTGGCATCTTAGTGCAAAATGCAGCAAAGCTCTTAAGATTTTCAAACTTATCCTGCTTTGCAAGCATCTAAAGAGTGTATTTACACTATTATTTACTTTTCTCTATTTAAGTAAAAGCACTCTAGGTTTGCCAGAATTCCTTCAGCTCACTTTAGACATTAGACAAGCCTGAAATCAAAATGAATTATTTTACAGCACAAGGCAAAGATGTTGACAGGGGATTTGGAAACAGAAGCAGAACCTGAGCATAAATTAACCCCAAAACTTAGAAAAACCATAACTAAAACTAACCTTTCCCTTGAGCTGGTATTTAAGATTCCTCTGATGGAGCTGCAGAAGCTGAAACAATTTACCAGCAGCGTCTCTCAAGGGTATTACACTCTAGATGGGACCCTGTTCCAAATCCTCACTACTCCAACTATGTTTTTGAGATACGCTGTCTCACTGTTTGCAGGCAAATCTTTAGGGCGGTTAATGTGCCTCCACTTTTCCCTCTTCTATTAAATCACCCCATATAAATTTACTATGCTTCCTGCTTAAATTAGCAATGGGTATTTGTGAAAATGCAAATGAAGTATTCTTTGGTCTGGCACGCTGGTTTCTCACACTAGGCTCACCATCTTGTCTGGGACCGCAATGCAATTGCCAACTGATTCCTCCCTTGCCAGGAGGCATGATTTACATTATGTATTCTCTCATGGCTGCAGTATGAATGTTTTTTTAAACACATATCAGTGAGTATAAACTATGCAGCATTGGATTGGCTGCCATGTTTTAGAGAAACTATGAATAACATTCTTAATACAGCTCTGGGTAACTAGGCTTCTGAGAATCTCCATTTCCTGCCATTTTTAGCAGTTTTAAAGGCTCAAATCAACATAGGTATTTGGCAGCTAAACAATACATGTGTTTCTGGAGGAGGCGGATATTGATACAAACAAAAACACCGCACCACACACAGCCTGTTTGATTTTAAATACCTTCTTAAAGCTCCAGTCCCACTGTCTATAGTAAGTCTTTCAGCTGATGGCAATAGGGAGTACATATTAAACCTGATGATTTCTTTGCTTTTCCATTTACTACCACTTGGGTTTGAGAAGTTTAAATTATCAGAGATCACATAAAGAATAGTTCTACTGACCACTAACATACAGTGCAGCTTTACATCAAAAAGCTATGATATGTTGTATTTAAACAAAGCCCTTCTATGGGCTTAACTGATTTTTTTCTCATTTGTGTCACCCTTAATACCACTTCCTCCCCCCCCCGAAAACAGGCCATGATTGCCTGTAGATGTCCAGTAACGGGTTTTGCCTTTTCCTGCACCCCTGTTATTTTGCTTCATGCATACTTTTTTTTCATTTCCTCCCCTTGCAAACAAGCAATAAATTAACTAGTCACAATCTTAACCCTATCAATTATTTGAAATCAATTCAATAATATCAATTGTTTTCAGTTTCACAGTAGTCTAACATAGCCATGGCAGTTCTGACATAAATTGGTCCCTATCCTTAGCCACCTTTCCAAGTATTTTTGATGCACGTAATGCCCCACTGTCAAGACACTCCTAGAGCTACACCTCTCCAGTATGTTCCCATTCCCCTTCTTACACAATGAATACAAGCCCATTATGACAAAATAATTGTGAAAATTAATTTCATTCCAAAATGACAAACTATGCCCCGCTCAAATTATTTTGCAGATTTAAACTTCTCCCGTTTCATAACAGCATATGAGAAGAAACAAAACAGATCACAGACCCATTAATTGCTACCCCACTGTGTAGAGCACAAAGCAAATGCAGTAAGCACTAGGTTTTCAAAGCATCTTCCCAACATGTTAAAATCAGCTTTATTTTGTAAATCATGGCAATCATATTGCCAAAAGAATATATATTATTTTTTAAAGTGAAAGCCCTGTATCAAGGCCTACATTTCCTATTTGTTAGCCTCATATTTAGTATATGAAACGTGACCTTCCTAATTCAAAAATCTTACCTGGCATCTCCTTTTGAAAGGTTGGTGTTTACAGGATGAAGAATAACCTTGTTTGCATCCACATCCACCACACATTTTGTATGCAGATCAAGCTCTATAAAGAAATGAGAAAGTGTCAAGTGCTGCTCCTAAAGCACCAGGATTATATACACCATTACTTCCTCCCGACACCAAATTTATTCATGCAGCCTGACAGCCACCCATCAGCTAGAGAATAGAAACAGGACTATTGCCAAATTCCACTTCTAGAGATATTCTGACGGGATGGATCCTGTCCAGCTTTAAAGCATGCACTCTTTTCAAAACAAGAAAGAGCACTTAGGTTTTACTGAAGGACAATCAACACATACAAGGCAGTATGAAATTTCTTCTGGGGAAAGACCCATTAGGCACGGTACCACTTTGACAGCTCTTCTTATTGCTCTCTCAATGCCTCACACGCTCAGAGGGAAAGCTGCCCCTACCATCTGCGGCACATTTTCCCCGGCCAGTGTTCTGACACTGCAGCATGCCATGCCAGCTGTCAGTCCTGGGGCACCTGCTCGGAGAAATTCAAGTCCCATCAAAAATAATTTAGGTGCGAGTGTGTAGAAAAGGGCTTATCCTTCCCCACAGGCTTCCCCCCCAGTCAGCTGGAAAACCCAACGCTTCCAAATGATGCTAAGCAATGGGATATATGCTATGAGTAATAGGAATATTTGGAATGTATGAGAATTCTCAGCCGCAGAGGCGGGGAAAACAAAATAAAAGCTTCAGATAACACTGACAACCATCCAAGGTATCCACCCAATGACAAATGGAGTTAGATTTAAAAAAAAAAAAAGCACACAGTCGCTTGCAAATCAAAGCCACTTCCTACAGACATAGGGGCCTGGCCATAACCAAGTCCAGTCCTATGTTCCTACACTCCGATGCTGAACCTGGAAAGTGCACCCAAATGCTGACGCCTGTAAACATGACACACTGATCACACCCAGCAGACACTCTGCAACGCCCTCGCATGCTGTGATGACGAGGGGCTACACCGAATAACCTCAGCTGAATCACCAAAATATGCTCATGTCTAATCGTGTTAATTATAATCCTCATCCTCCTTCATCTCTGCTCTTTCCTTCTTTGTCACCTGCACTTGCTCTTTCACCTTACACCACCTTATAAACTCAGACTGAAAACCTCTCAGGCAAAGACGGCAGGTCTTAATTATTGCACAGCACCTTACAGACTTCTTGCTACTGTTAAATAACATAATAAGAGGAAGTTTCCTTTATTGACATTTTTTGAAAGCAACGTTATAGCCTTTTGCTACTCAAAACACAACAAAGCAAGCCAAAGCTCAAGATTGCTGGTCACAGCAGGCAGGCAGAAATCCTTCTGAACAAAACTACTCCTCTGTTATTAAACTGTGCTTTTGTAGAAGGAAGAGACAGACCAGTTTTAGAAGCTAGTGTTTATTTTAATTTCTCTCCACACCCTGAAAGCCAATTTACCTATCATTAATATGCAATACATGCTTGCTTAGATGAAATTATATTCTTCATACATCCCATATCTGACAAGCCACTTTATCTTGGTCTGGCTGGTTAGTGATTAACATTCTGTATTGCAGTGACCTGCTTTTCCTCAACTACTGAAGAAGGTTTTTACATGCTACCTCCCTTATACAAAGCATAAGGTATGCACACTCTGTATATAAGCAGTATGGTCTCTATCACATCTTTTAATCCATCTCTTGAGAGAGAATGCTGATGGCAGGTTTTGCATCCGTTGACTGCCCAGTGAACTCAAGATCTTGCTAGTATTCATTACACCTCTTTGTGAAATACCTTTAAGAATGCACAGAGACAGGATACAAGAGTTTCATAAAGTCATATGCCCTCACAGGACAAGAAGAAAGATTCAAAGCCTATTTGTCATGTATGACACACCTTGTCTGATTATCGTCATCACAGAGGTAACGTTAAAATCCCTCACCTGGGCATCCTGCAGAAAGGGGACAGCACGGTTTCGGAAGACGTGGTGAGCCAACCTAACAGCTATTGCCAAACAGGGAGGTCTCAGTCCTGCGCCTGTTGCTCACCTTCACTGGTGTTCTCACCAGACTCCTCCGTAAGTCATTTTAAGCTTCTTCAATGGCAGAAATCTACCCAACACGAAAAATTAATGTATCCAGATACTACAGAAAGTTACATCAGCCCAGTGACAGCGCTAAAGAACATCAAAGGCTGTGCAAACAAGTGGGTAGACATGTACGGGGGGAGAGAGGAGGCAGAAGAGTGAGACCTTCTCCTGGCAGAGAGCTACCTCAGCTCATGGTGTCCCATGAAATAAACCCCTAAGAAACAGTTATATTCAGCCTCTAAGCTGGGTTATGTATCCAGAGAGCCTTAAGGCTACTTGTCCCAGTTACCCTGGCAAAAGGCTCACATGGCAACTCTCCTTCTAGTTCTAGGAAGAAATAGTTTAAATTCTGTTTTAATAGCACATCATACACTTTCTACAAATTCTGGCTCCATTCAAAAGCATGTTCTTTCATTGATTTCTGATTTCTTTAATGCTTCTGGTAGGTTGAGAGATTAATCTTGTATTAGCCACTACTGAAAATTCTATCATCATGATTTCCACCTCATTAAGTTTTTAATATTACTAAAGCAGGTTAGCCTTATAGACAAATTATCTTCCTGCTCTTTTGGATATGATCACACATAGAGGCTCCACCCTTACTTTTACTAGTTTCAGCGTCTCCTAGGTAAGCAGTGTACTTGCTGCCTCTGAACAACAAGCAAAATTAGGATGCATCAAGATAAGACAAACATGCACATCCAAAAAACCTGATTAGTTCATCTTGTAGTAAGGAGTCATTTGTCGAGGCTTGGTATAATTATTTCTTTCAACTATACAGTTGGGTTTTTTTCAGGCAGCGCAGTATTTAGGAGAAGTTAAAAGATGACAGAAGTGGCTCACTGTCAAATTTTAGAGATTTATCACAAATCATGTAGCTCAACAAGACTTAAAATCTCACCTGTTATTATTGCTAACCTGCTTCTGCCTTCAGTCATTACCAAGCAAACACAATCAACTACTCGTTTGCTTCATCAAATCAAGAAACTAATCAGCTAATTGCTTTGTGAAAAAAATTAAAACTCAAACTCTCATCATCTCAAGAAACATTTATTGCCGGGAATGAAAGCCTCTTTCATAGCTTCAGAGTAAGAGAGCTGTGACGTCCATAATAAAAGGGTAACACATATCTTAGTCACTTTTCCCCATTTACATTTCATAGCTGTAGAAGTGTTAAGCAAAGCTGGGCTGAGTGCAAGAATAATTGTTAAGTCATGTGCATTCAAGCTACTCACATAGAGTCTCTGTGATGACTTTTTATTTCACTTGTGAAACGGGAAGGCGGGGCTTGAAGGAGCCCATTCTCCTTCCCACTTCCCTTGATTTTTCAACTCCTCACAGAAGTTTTCTAAGACAATAAAAACTGGGATTCAAGCAATGCAGATCTTAGCTGAAACCACACTCATGTAAATCCTAAATGAATATACCTTTGATATAAGCCTCAAGGGTGTTGTAAAAAGAATTCACACTACCCATATGCGCTTTGGGCTTTTTCACTAACCTAAGAAATTCGTTGTGTTTCAAAGAGGGTGCAAAAGTCAGCAAGCAAAAGAGAGCAGGAAAAGCAAAAACGAGGAGCAGTGTACCACAGCATGCAATGGTGGACTCAGCAGGCACTGGTATACTCCCAACAACAGGTAGGAGTCTACGTTCCCTCTGTAATAGCAGTCATGTGTCTGGTAATCATAAACTTCACAGGGCAGATTTTCCACAACAGTGTTAGGTAACACAAGCAAAAGTGCAACTTTAAAATGTACTGCACAGGTCTGGGGCAGACACAAAGAGCGTATGGGAATCCTGGAGGAAGAGGAGAGGAGAAGTATTTTGGAAAACGTCGGCTGTTTCCCACTCTGGGAAACCTCCACCTTCGTTAATAGATCAGTTAGGGAACTGTCTTCATAGATCAGCTGCAACTAATGACAACACTGTGTGGCTAATGATGTACCCAACTCACTCACCGTAGCAGGGGTACGGAATCAAACCCAGCTGCATTGGGTGGCATAACAAAAACACCTGAACTGCCATGCCGCGATACTGGAGCTTTTTCAGCCACTACCCTAAAAAGTCATCCGCCTTTACGGTTACTGTATTTCAGAATCAAACAAGAGCTAGTGGTTGGAACCACAGCATCTTAACAGGTTTTAGTACAACAGCCATGGTAACTGAAAACTCTGTTACAACTTACTTGACCTTCCATATTTTCTTTATATATTCTATTTTTTCACACTTTGTAAGATGAATTAAGGGAAAACATTTCCCAATTCATCAAGAGCTTCTATTTCCATATACATTTTTCCATCAGATTTCAACTTAAGAAATTTTTCTGATGGTTGACAGTTTTTCAGCCATTTCAAATACCATTTGATCCCAAACCCCACCAAAACAAAGATGTGAACCTGGTGTTATAACACAGGTCAAATAAAATTTGTAGCAGATTCCTCCTGGTCCCACTACCAGGTTTAAGAGCAGCTGCACCTGCACTAACACCTAAGGTCCCCTTGGAGACAGGACATTAAGCTCGACAGCATCACTGGGAAACAGCATGGCTGCTCTTGTCGAGTTTCAGAAAAGCTAACTGAAGTATAAAAAATAAAATGTGAAAGGTTTAAAGTGCATGTACTAAGCTCATAAGCCAAAATTGGCCCCAAATACAAAAGCTCAAAATAATCTCCTGTAAAGACTGAGACGATAGAAATTTTATATTTTAAATTGCCAGTAGATTTTCAGGAGATTAACATTCCCTTGAAGGTTAGAACTGGAATGTTGCGGCCTGAGCCTTCAATTGCATTGAGGGAGAAATTACAGTTGGGTTCTTCTACCTTTCTTGGTCTAAAAAAGCAAATGGCAATAACACTGAGAAACATTTAAATAGTAACTTAAAAATATTTAGAAGTTTATTTATCACAAATTAAACAAATGTCACCTAAAAAAAAAAAAAAGAGGCTGTTGTTTGGTTTTTTTGTTTTTGCTTTAAAAATAAGTCTGAAAGCAAGTTCAAACACAAAAGGTCCCTAAGTCTCCCTGCCAATGTTTGTTGCCTTAGAGTGACTTTCCTCTTTGCCCTTTGCAATGTACAAGCCAACACAAATAAAGGAAAAACTAACTGACTATAGGACAGTGTGAAAATAACTTATATCTAAATGACAATGCTAAGAGCTTAAATGGAAAAAAAAAGTGTAATAGCACTTTTAGGGCATTAATTATAAGACATAGTAACTGATACATTCTAGACAAAAATACAGTTTAAAAAAAAATACTTGTCCCTTAAGTCTACCAACATTAAGTCTATGCAGGCATCTTTCAAGCTTCTCTGCTATATATATGAACCACACAAATATAATTCATGAAATTTTCAGTTTGAAGCAATTAAAGATCATTAAATATGTATGAGTGCATCTGGAAGAGCACACAATACTATCTAATCTTGATGATGAGGTGTAAGGCAAGTCAAACTCACGAGCACACTGAATGCTCGCAAGCTCTCCTCACATGTTAACACTACATTGTCCAAATGGTAAAAAATTTATTCTATTTTCTGCTGTTGCATTTTCTGTGAGAAGAGAGCTTGCTGACCAGCTTTAGTAAAGGCACTCTGTGTATACGTACATTAACCTTACTCACAGTCAGTTCTGCCGCTGCATGCACTGCTCACCTCACAGAGATGAAGTAAATAAATGAGTCTGGTGACTTTCTGATGCAGCGAGGGCTCTGGGGAAGTTCAACACACAACTCTGTGCTGCTGCTTTGTTTGGGGCTTCAGTTAACAGGAATGAAATGCAATAGTGTTTGCTCTGCCACCAACCGCCCAAAAGCCAAGGCAGAACTATTCACAGTGTGTCTGTATCTGATCTTCTGTTGACTTCAGGAGGAGCGAAGCAAGGTGAAACCAGAGCAGCAAGGTAATCTCATACTGCACTTTAGGCTAGCTCTAAAGATGTAATTAGCACAAGAATTGTTTGCCTTTGTGGCATCCACATTGGACTGACTGGTAGTCTCACTGGTTGCTGGTTCACTGGCAGTGGGGAGTAAGCTTGGAACACCGTAGGAGTTCTTAAAATACAATTGCCTCACTGAGGAACACAAGATGAAACACTAACTCGGCATGCTTTACCCATTTGTCACCGTATCTATAGCTTAATCCCACTGATACCACAAACACTATTTTATAGGTTATCAACAATCACCAGGAAATATTCTGACATGGATAATGGTGAAGAAAAGTCTTATCCTGATGGCAATATGCAAAAGACAAAACAGGTGCCATTTCATTTCCTCTAACACCATAATTAATCTTATAAGGCTGCTTGCACAAACTCCAATTTATAGATAAATTGTTTCTGTTGTAATCTCCAGTGGAAAAAAACCACCCCAACAAACAAAACCACAAGAACAACTGCCCTTGCCTCCTCTAAAACCAAAAACATTTCAAGTGACTGGAAATGCAACCTCCTCCAAAGAGTAGGAGGACATAAAATTAGCGCCTAACACCGTGGTCAGACGCTTGCACGGATACAGAAGCAAATTCTTTCCTCACAAGCACTGCAGACAGAATCTTTTTTCATCAAAGCACAAAAAGATCCCTGTTTGAACACAGAAACTAGTCTGGATGAATATACACATTAACATAATAGATACCTGAATGTATATTTACAGGCAATCCAGATATTTAAACTGGAAGCCATAGGTTTTGCACTACAATCCTACAAACAATCTGGCGGCAGTGCCAGAATACAGGCTGCGGTCCCATAAAGTTGAAATCTAACCCGGCACACCCACACCACCACTCCCCACCTGAGCTGTGTAATGCCACCACCGGTGCTTCTATTGCTCCTTAATAAATTCATTCAAAGCGCTAAACACATAATTTTTTTTGCAGTTAGTTTCCTGCCTTTCTTGTTCAAACAGAAAAGTATTAACCCAAGTGAGATGTAGCAACACAATAGCAGTAGTTTTGACTGGCTTAAAGTATTGTCAGCCATACCCTCAAGCGTAAATCTTTTAATAGTGATAAAATATGTTATATTTTAATTAACACTAGAGTGAATTGATTCAAGGGCACAGAGAAACACAAGAACTTAAAGGTACTTATGGGATGCTTGTATACCAACATCAGCTCAACCCAAAATATTCAGTAGAACAAATCTTAATTAAAAAGCCTCCAGCTGTCTTTTGCTTTGCTTCATGGTATGGCTCGAGCTTTGTGCAGCATTTACCTGAAATATAATAAATATCCGCTAAGTGAAATCAAACACTGACAGTATTTGTAAAAGGAAATCCACTGCAACTCTAAAATACAGCAGCAGCAGAACTTACTGATTGCTATCAAAAAGCCATCTGAAAAAGCAGTGCAGTAGGAAATACTTTCGTGAATGACAACGCCAAGAAAACAGAAGACTAAGAGTCTTATCTAGCAAAACAGTGCTCAATTATTTAATTATAATAGCACGCTAATCGGTAGCCTGGTCTGCAAAGTACACGAAAAGAGTCACTATCGCTACCTAGCAGAGCCTACAATTTTAGAAGTGACACTGCAAGTGTGTTGACATAGTAGTAGTTTTACAAAAGCATGGCTTCCATGCAGTTTGTAGGATTGGGGTCTAATTTGAAGCAAGATGCAAAAAAAGTAACCTAGACGCAAAAAAACCCAAGAAACCCAAGTACAATTATGAACTCTTCCCCTCACTGTTAAAAATTAGCACTATAAACTTTGTAGATTTCCACTTCGCGTGAGAATGAAGTGGGACCTTCAACAGTATAACCATGAAATGTGAGTACTATGAATAACCAACTATTTGATATAGAAATCCCTTTAACATGCACGCAGAGAACCTATTACACTTTTATGAGCTGTATAAATTAGTAATAGTTAAACATACCGCTTTTATTAACCTAATAAAGCCTCGCCTTAAGAAATTCATAATTCAAACGCTAAAAACAACCACCACCACCACAAGTAAACACTGAGAATATTTCAAAGCTTAAATTTCAACAGTTGTAAGCATCTGACAGGTTTGCAGTTTTAAGCCCTTTGGTGCAGAGGGAAGGAAAGAACATTACTCGTGATCCTGAAGAAAACAAATACTTGCTTCAGGTCCAAGGCCCCAGAACTTCATACAAATACTACTTAGAACAAAGTGCATATTAGAGAGCTTCCAAGAAAGCCGCCTTCTTGCCTCAAAGCCTATTAAAAAAGCAAAGCCACAGAAGTCTTACAACTGGATGACTCTTCAGCAAATCAGTTACACAAATTCTTAAATTTAACATTAAGTAGGTATGAAAAATACTAGGCTTCATATCACTGTTTCTATAAATTCTAGGAGCATCAGAAATACTACACAGAGGTGCCAGTTGTTTAGAACAGACCAGAACATCTGGACTGTGACAAATAATCCACTCAAAAAAAAAAAAAAATCAATTCCAGGACATTTTGTTTCAGGGAGAAAAAGGCATTGATCTCTTAGGCTACACTTACATGGATTTAGGTATCACTTACAAAATAACAGCGTGCAAAGCAGTTCTTACAGAGAGGAGGTAGGCCAAGAGTGCAGGGTTCAAGTCCTTCTGATGAACAGGAAAGGCTCAAATGTCCCCCACTCCTGGATGAGCCTCCTAACAACCAGGCTACAGCCCTCCCCTCTTGTCCATAACATTTTTACGTTTACAGAATAAAATAGCTCTGATAAGACACATTTTCCCAGATTCCTGCAGCTCAGTGTTAGGATACTCCCCAGCAAGGCTGCTCTAAATCAATATCTTCCATCATTTTCCCTTTTACTTCCAGCACTTCTTCCCCACATACGTTTTCTGCAGAACCCAGTCCCTAGCTGGAAACAGCTTGAAGACCACTACACATGCACAAACTGGGGCTGAACATATGCAGAATATACACCAGGAGGGAGAGGTGCATTCTTCATCCTTGGAGATTCAAAACCTTACTGAACGAGGCCCTCTGCAACCTTATCTAATTTGACCTGCTCTGAGCAGCGAGTTGGACTA
This sequence comes from Himantopus leucocephalus, assembly GCA_003993805.1. Classification (NCBI taxonomy): domain Eukaryota; kingdom Metazoa; phylum Chordata; class Aves; order Charadriiformes; family Recurvirostridae; genus Himantopus; species Himantopus leucocephalus. The sequence goes on from RSEF01000003.1 coordinate 115,400,631, forward strand.
GAGACCTCCAGAGGTCTCTTCCCACTTGAATTATTGTATAATCCCAGGGGTAAAGAGCACCACACAGTCAGAAGATGTCTGGGTCACAGCCAAGGAAATGACCTATGACAGGAAAGGGACATGAGCAAGAGGAAAGCCCACGTCCATCACTGAAACAAGGCACGACCTTTCAGCTCCTTTCCATCCCAGCTCCCACCAACCCCTCCACACTGGCACTCAGTCTCCTCCCAGCAATTCTCCACAAGGATGGGCCCCTCCTTGGTATTGAGAACTGCCGTCTGAAATTTAACAAAATGCAGATTTTTGGTCAAAGTATCCTCAATTGCCCTAACCCACCAGACTGTAAGGACATCAACTCCATCTCCTCTATTTTGGATGCAGGACTCGAGAGCTCTTGTGAACTCAGCTTGACATTACCCTGCTTTTATTTTAAAAGGATGGAAATACTTCAACTTTTTTTTTTTCTTATTTATTGAAAGGAATTAAAGAGTTATTTTGTTTCAGGTCATGTAGGAGATAAAGGGCTTCCCCCCCCCCCCCCTTTTNCCCCCCCCTTTTTGCTTCAGCTATTAAACTGACTTCAACTGACTTCACTTGAGTCCCTTTCCCCAAAAGGAATTATTGGCAAACTTCTGTGAGAATGTGGGGGGAAAAAAAGCCACGCTACACGTTTCTTGGATTTTTGCCTTCTTCACCTTCCCATTCCTTGGCTGAAGCTGCCTATTCATACTTGCTTCCTCATAATCTAGAGCAATTTTTTCTAATTAAGACAAGTAATAAACATTTAAACAGATGCCCAGACCACGGTCTGATTAACATAACCCTCGGGCAAGTTTCACTGAGGGGAAAAAAAACCCAAAAAACAACCAACCCAACAAAAAAAAAACAACCATAACACCCAACCCATCAACAAAAAAAATCTTCTCTTGTCAATCCACGCTTCCTCTTCCATGTTTTCTTGTTTGTTTCTGTTTCTTTTGCCCTTACAGTGCCTCTGTCATCTGGTTAACTCCGTCCCACTCAATCACGGAGGGGTAAGAGGGGTTGGAGAGCTGAGTTAGCACAGGGGGAAAAAAAAAAAATACAGAAAGAGGGGGCATTTTTTCCCCCAAAGCCCCAGAAAGCAGGAAGAAGGAAGAGCTGTCCCAGCAGGGAAGAGGCACAGCCCGGCTGTAAAGCAGGTGCAGGAGGTGTGGAGGGGGTGTACCCCGGGGTGGGGTGGGGGGCAAAAAAAAGAAAGAAAAAAAAAAAAGAGAAGAAAAAGCCATAAAACAGAGCGAGTTTAGGAAAAAAGGTGCCAGGAGAGGGGAGCGAGGACAGCTGCTTCGTTAGAGCAGCTCAAACCTACCACAAACCTACTTAATAAATACACAAATACAGACATACACCCCCCACGACCGACACACACCCCTATAAACACGCCCCCGCGGCGGGACACACACCTATACACCCACAGGCAGGCACGGCTGCCCCCACAGACACCCGTGGGGACAGCCCCCCCCCCCCGCTCTGCCCCTCAGGCCCGCTCCCCTCACACCCCCCCGGGCGGGGCGGGGGGTCGCTCAGGGAGGAGGGTCTCACCTCGCCGGTTCATGGGGCGGACGCGCACCGCCACCTTCACTTTGGAGTCCCCCATCGCGCCGCTCCGACCTCCCCGGCTCCCTCGATTCCCTCCTCGGCTTCCGTCTACGGAGGGACACCCGGCGGGGCGGGGAGGAGAGACCGGGGGCGGTGGGAGGGAGGCACCGTGCCTGACCAACGTCCGGCCGGACTACAGCTCCCGGCGTGCAGCGCGGCGGCTCTCGCCGGGAGCGGAAGGGAGAGCGTGGCGCGGGGTACGCTGGGAGTTGTAGTCCTGCCCGCGGCCCGGCCCGGAGGGGAAGCATTGCATGCTGGGATATGTAGTCCGCTGGGATGGAGGGGTTTCCTGAGGGGGTGCGCGCCAAATGGCGTCTGTGGGTTGTGTTGTACAACAGGGCGCTGGCGGGGAGGGGGGGTCAGGCTCACCCCGGGCCCTCCCACTCACCCCCTGGGTGGCTGGGTGTGTGCCCCATCCCTAGAAACATTCCAGGCCAGATTGGACGGGGCTCTGGGCAGCCTGGTCTAGTGGAAGATGTCCCTGCAGGGGGGTTGGACTAGATGGCCTTTAAAGGTCCCTTCCCACCCAAACCATTCTGTAATTCTATGACTCTATAACCCCATCACATCTCAGTCCTCCCCTGTGTGTCAGGCCCTTTTTTTGGAGAATACTGTGATATTTTGTGCCAAGCAGACAGCAGCATCACCACCGAGACCAAAAACCTCACCCCACTGCAAGATTTACTCTGGGAGCAAAACCCATGATGGCGTTGCTTTGTTGATCTGTGGGGTTTCTGTCTGTTAGAAACCGCGTCACGTTGAGTATCGTGAACCGTAACCCAACGTATAGACCATGGTTGTAGATGATGACTGCGTCCGCCTTCACAGAGCAACCTCTGATACTCTGTCACACACTGTTATTAATGGGCCCAGTGTGATTTGCGTAACGAAGGCAGCTCACTAAAAGAGCTCAACGCTAATAATCAGAGATGGTTTGAACAATATTGCAATTTATCCCCATTAGATGGCTCGACTGCTCAACCGCAGCTACTGATTGCAAAGACCGAGAACGAAACTATAATGCAAAGATGCAAAAGAAAAAAAAAAATCTCATTTAAATGGTCACAGCTGAAAACCCTTGTAGCAGCTATTTTAGTTCAAAACAAGTATTCTCTCTGTGTTATTTTGAAAGGCCAGATTTCAGCAAGGACAGGGAAAAAAACAGATTCAGAATTGCAGTCCTTTGGCTCTTCAACATTGAATGAGGTTTTATGACAGAAATAGATAAACAACACATTTCCAAATGGTTTTGAGATAAGATTTCAGAAGGTAGCACTTTTTGCCCAGAAGAATTGGATTCAATATCTATCATTTTATGCCTGACTGACCTGAAGAATATCTTGTCAAGGAAGAGAGAAAATTAATTTTAAGTTGGCATTTAAGTGACACTGAGATTAACGTCCGTGTTCTTAAGAGGAGCACCAGAGCATCCTGAATTAGGAAGTTGTCTTGAAGTTTAAAAAAAATTGAAGAACGGCAGGTCAGACCAAGCAGGGTGCCAAAAGCTTGAAACAAAAATTGTGGTTTTGCCCGTAGCAGCAGAAAGCACCGTCTCCTCGGCATGCCGCACTCGTGGCTCAGCCCCGCAGCCCCGTGCTGCCGAGGGTTTCTTGTTGGGAGAGGGGACCTCCTGCTTTCAGCCTGCACAGTTGGTTCTTGCACTTGTGAACTTGAGGATCCGATTACAGGATGAAACTGGGCTTTGAACTTCTTGTGGTATTTTCCAGCTGGGGCCTCGGCAAACCGCACCAACGTTTTCTGAAACTGAGTACTTCGTGATGGAGATAAATATAATCCCCATTTACAGCTGGGCACGATGAGCAGCAAGTGGAGGGCGGGTGGTTTTTTTACGTCGGGTTGAGTCACCTGGAATCTGATTTAAATAGATGGGATGAAACCCGCCAGATGTGCATACTGCTGGGGATAGCTGGAGTGACCCAAATCCAGTCCTTCCTCCTGCATTGTCTCCTCTGGTACTAGTTATCCTTGGTCTCTCTGTTAAAATTAAAAGGTAAGTCCTTCGGAGCAAGGATTGCATACCACCTTTTCAGTTTTTAGCAACAGGTGTCCGTGTGTTTTCCGTGCCATGTACATGGACAACACCAAATACAAGCATACAATTCTTGCAAGCTTTGCTCCAGTTTTCTACTCAGAATGAAGAATTTATTTTAAAATCTGAAAAATCACCCTTTTTAGCCTTCCTTCGCTTCTAATTGCCAAAGAGAAGCCAGATTCACATATAATTGTTGCTACTTTCTGCAAACTTCTTCAAAGGCGGTGACATCGTTAGAGCGCAAAGAACCATCCTCAGCTTCGAGGTTGGGTTTGGGAAGGCGTTGAGGGAGCAATAACTTCTCATGGCACTCTGCAGTCCTGCCTCTGGACCTTTCCTTTATGCAAGCCCCTGCCTCCTGCCATGAATTACGGTAACGCAACTTCTCTTGCACTGGCACAAGCTACCTCAGTGTAATTACCCCACTGTGAATTCCTCGACAAGCCCTTTCCCTGGCTCAATGCTTCACAAACTGTGGGAAGCATCTCCCTGGAGGGGCACAGCTTGGAGGGAGGATATTGTTTCCATTCACAGCACTGGAACATGCTAATTATGCTGGGAGGAAAAGGGGGGTGGGTGGGGGGGTGGCAGCTTTCACTTGGGAGGGACAGGCCGGGGAAAATAGTTTGTGAAACGCCAACTTAACCCCATCTTGTAGGGAATTGTCTCCAGCTCTTTTCCCCCTTCCTAGTTACTGTAATGAGGGGCTGACTTCCCAGATTAGCTCTGGCTATTTAAATGCTAATTTAATTAACAAAACATCCTTGGGGGAGAGGCATTACTTGTCCCTCCCATTCATTTATCGAATTTCTGAATGCAACACTATTTTCATCAGGTTGAGGAGCCGCAGTTATTGCTATACCCACCTGGTCATAGCAGGGATTAAAGCAGCGATGTGGAGGAGAGAAAATCAGCTCCTTCATCTCATTTTTTTTTTTTATAAGCAACTAAATACAATTGATTGTTTAGAATTAACCAAGTCAAAAGGTTTTCACATGTCCCACATAACCGCGATGCCTGAGGTGTGTTATCACCAGGCTGCAATGGAAGAAGTTGGCTTTTGTTTTTGTCTGGAGGAAGGTACGAATGGTTTAGATCTCAGATTGCCTAGGTATAATTATATCCCAGGGCAAGGCAGAAAACACGAGTCTCTTGGATGTCTTCCTCCAAACCATAAGAGGTAACAAATCTATTTTTTCATTTGTTAGACTGCGTATCAAAAGAGGCGCATCAATTATGAATTTGCTGTAGACCTAGTTTCTGCCCATAAATCATTCAGGTGTTGGAAAACTAAAACAGAGGATCTTATCAGTGTTTAGTTAGTTGTATGCAAACTCTTAAGTGTCACTGGGGTCCACTTTTGCAAGAAGTTGAGCACCAAATGGGACAGTCCCAGTCAGGGACTGGGAGGCATTCAGGGCATCCAGAAGCTCTTTAGCATCTTCAGGGACCAGGTCCTCAGCACAAAAGGATTTGACGAAACATTTAAAAAATAAGGCCCGTTGCTGTTGTACGTTTTTCATAGCTTTTTGTTTTGACCACTCCCTGGGGTAACAAGTTTTTATTCTGATATGCTAATTTTGTCTTCAGGTTTTTCAGTCTGGAGATACGAATATATAAATGTAGTAGAAATTTGTAGGCACTTAGAGGCAAAGACAGAGGACAAGTTTGTTATAAAAGTCTTTCAACTATAATCGAGAAATAAAGCACCAAGGGAAATCGATATTAAGAACAGGTTGAGAAATCTGGATAAAGCGGAAAATCAATTTCTCCAAATCAGTTGTGTCAAAATTCTGCTTGTTATCAAAATTTTGTTGTTTGTTTGTTTGCTTAGTTTTTTTTAAGGAATTGCTGAAATGTCTCATGCAACACTGTACAAATGGGCAGGTTCAGGAGACTCACATTAATTTTAGCAAGGCACTTTCTCTGCTCTATTATTTTAATAGGAACTTTCTAAAATTGAAGGATTGACCGTTTCCAGGGTCATTCCTAACTGTGAATTTTACTGATCCTGGGATGGACTGAGTGTGGCCTCCTGCCCTCACTGTGAACAGTAGCCCTGGGCAAAGAAATGAGCTCTTGAAGTCTTCTTGCAATACTGGGTTGTAACAGAGTGAAGCCTGAAACAAACTTTCTGGAGACAGCCCCTACTTTTCTAAAGTTATTCCAAAGTTCAAAGTCCTGGTCATAAATTTTGTGGCGTTATGGGACATAATACTCTTTCCTCCATTACCCAGAGGGAATCTCAAAGTGATAGCCAGGCTCTGATCTCTCCATAAACCCCATAAACCCGTTTATGGCAACAAGATTTCCTATAGCTACGCTTCGGCTGGGGTGCTTCTCCTGTATAGTGGGATTTCAATACAAATTCATACCTCCAGCAGCAGGGAGAGGTAATATTAGCAATTTATGTGCTGGTGGAATGAGGCTCCCGATGAGAATTTTCTCATCTTATTGACTAAAAATTTTTATTATTCTTATCAGCCGTTCAGTTTGCTGATACAGCAGGTTTCAAAGCAACTGGTTTTACCAGCCACGTTGCATTGTATTTGAGTGATTCTTTCCTCAGATAAAGATTTGATGTTGGATTTAATTTGTTTGGAAAAAAAAAAAAAAGAAGTTGATTTTCTGTCTTTGGAGAAAATGGAGAATCTCTAGAGAACTTGAAAAATGCAAAATTAGCAGGAGAGTGTGTTTAGTTGTTGCAAGACAAGCTTGTAGTCCTAGAAAAGCGAAAAACCCCAGCACGTGGTAGTGACTGAAACTCTGAAGAATGCATAGTTAGAGAGTTGTGTAATGTTCGCAGCATTTATCTCCTGGTACTTCTGAGATACATGATCTTGAGAGCTGAACTGCCTTGACTTCAAAGACTGGAATATATTATAGCTTCATCTGCTCAATTGTGTTGTTCTTGCTCCACTTCTGCTGAGGAGATGCCTGCAAAAAGTCACTTTTTTTTTTGCTTTTCCACCCATCCACACCTTCTATCTTCTTCGCTTTCCCTCTCTCCAGAAGCTGTACAGCTTCAAGCTATGTCCTGGTGATGCAGACACCGCCAGACACTGGCTGAGCTCCTAATCCGAACCCAGATCTAAATTTTCCAGCTGCATTTACGCTAATAATAATTTAAAAAAATTAATGTGTTTTGCCTGTGTTTAGCAAGTAGCACCGCAGGCTAAAATACCAGCTCCAGATACCCCCAGATTTAATGAGTTGGTGATTTGATGTTGAAACCTGGGAAACTGTGATAAATGGAGATGCTGCTGTCACCGCTGGGAGCTGCAGAATTTATTGGTGAAATAAGATTTTGACAGTGCCCCAAAATGCCTTTCTGACTCTGTAGCCAAGAGTGACACCCGGTGGCTAAGCAGTAAAATAAAATCAGCTCTAATTGTGATGTTCCCCTTTCCTGTCCTTATTCACTGATTTTCTCCTGCTGCTTTTAAAGAAGGAGCTGGGGACAAGGGAGTACTTGCAGCAAGAGCATCCATCACCCGGCAGCGCTGATTCCCCTGGACCAGCTCCTTTGGGGTGAAGCAGGGAGAGCGAAGGGATGCTGGCAATCCTCCTATGTCTCCTAAAACAGAGGCACAGATATGGTCCTGGCACCCTGAATTCAGGCAGAGGATTTCCACTGATCCACAACCCTTATGTGACCCTTCCCAGGGCTTGTCTAGGCTCAGGGCTTGTGCTCGTTAGGACACAAGGTGGGATATTTTTTAACTGTGTTTCAGCTAAAATGGCAACAAGCAGAGGTTATCAGAGAGACGTAAGTACTGTGGGGCTGTGTTTTGTGCCTACTAGATATTGCTTATCACGCACTGAAGAATACGTGGCAGAAAGAACGAAACACCATTTTTGACTACTAGTGTGGATGAAACCCTAATAATAACTTCAGCTAAGCCATTGTTGATCGGTATTACGAATGGTTAACTGCCTCGAGGCGAGTGGTAAAATACAAGGCAGTAATCTTTGGTGAAGGGCTGAAAATGTACTTTATTTGCACTTTAATTTGGACTTACTAAAAATGAAAATGGAAATGCCCAGGTAATTACATCACTCACTGAGCTGTGGCTTTAATAAAATGTCAAGTGTTGGCAGTGTGCTGCTAAAAGCTGGTGTCATGGGCCTCTGCTGGAAATGTGCCCATCGAACAAACAAACCAGTTTGGCTCCTAAATCAAAAGCCCCTCTGGTATTTCAGTGTGGGTGAGCCTTGATATTAAATGGTCCCTAAAGCACCTATCCACATCTCAGCATGTTATATAGAGGGAGCTCAGGCTGCGGTCTGGGTCTAAGGGTTTTGGTTCAGCTCACTGGGAAAATGAAGCCGGGTTCTGAGAGTTGGACCTTGCTGCTGACTCTCCTTCCAGACCTCCGCTTCACTGGTGTGGGTGGTACCTGGCTTCAGCAGCTCGCTGGTGCTGTTTCTAACTGAAAATGTGGAGCAGGGGAGGATTGTTGGAGAGACAGGTCAATGTACTCTGGTCCCTCACCCATGGATGGCTGCAAAACTAAGAAAAATGCAAAAATATTTTTTCTTAGAATTTGGGAGTGTCTCTCCTGAATGAGAATAACAGGGATGGGAAGGAGCATCGGTTTTGTGCCAATAAGCTTTCAGAGTTTTCAAAAAGGCCAGGAACCACATTATTACGAGCAAAGAGCATGAAGGAGAGAGGTTGTTGCACAGCACAAGGCCATCACAACCAGAGAACAAAGGAGCAGTGTGTCGCTGCCCGAAGGACCAAGCCACCACTTCCACCACCCCTCAGCTCAAAGGCCAACTCTTTGCAGAGACATCCCTCTTGTACAGCGTTGCGTTGTGTAGCATACGGCCTGGAGGAGATGTTGGCTCTTAAGAGGCTCTTCCGCAGTCAAACAGCTTCCCAGCTACAGTCTTGCTCCTAATATTCAGCAAATATTGGATCAAAAAAATGCATCTGGAGAAAGTGGCTCCAGAGCGAAAATGTCCCTCAGGTTCTTCTGTGACAGGCTGTCCTGTGGCTTTTTCTTCTTAACCATTCCCTTCTCCGCCTTCTCTTTCCCTTCATGAAGTGTTGTTACTGGTGAAGATGTAGCAAAATGTGAGTTTTCAGAATCTTTATCTCAGAAACACACAGCCCTGAGGTCATGCAGAAATCTTTGCTCAGACTCAACACAGAACCTCGGTTCTCTGAGTTTTTCTGTTTCTTTCTCTCCCTTGTGAAATTAAAATAATGAAAAGCCAAATAAAGGCATCAAAACCTAAAGCGTCGGGAAGAATCAACCAGTTAACAAGTCCTAAGGCTGAGACAGCTGTTTCACGATGGTTGTGTTTGGGGACTCCCGTGGAAACGATGTGCTCCGGGCTCTGCCAGGCGCAGCCAGCCTTCCCTGCCTCAAATGATTTGAGAGATCTCGTGTAACGTTAAACATTTCACTGTACGTGCTCTAAGTGCTAAATCACTGCTAGGCTATGGTCAAATAATGAACTGTCAGTATTAAAAAAATGAGGGAAAGATGTCTTGCTAACCAAGAGGTTAGCGGGATCTTTTCCCACCGCCTTCCATGGGAGATCCTCTACTTTCAGCTTTGCACATCCCTTTCTCGACCGGTTTTTGACTGCTCTGCTGTGTGGAAAGTGGCCGTGCCTTACTCTTATCCCCCACAAGTCACCCGAGTTCACGGGTGATGCTGTACCCATACCTGAGGGCAGTACTTGGATTGTAATAGACACCTGCAAGTTGAATATTCACATAAATCAGCTTAACAAATTACCCTGCACAAGGAGCACACTTTCATTAATTCACAGCAGAACCAGAAATACTGGAGCAGTTGCTTCTAGACTTGCCAGGGCACATCTGGATTTATCCCCTATCAGAATTTGCCTTTAATGGTATATCCTACAGCCAGGAGAGACCACTGAGGTCTCTGACCCCTTTGCTCTACATAAATGAATTTGTGCACTGATTCTTTCCCTAAATCTTCAGTTCTTTCCATAATTAGAGCTGCCGGTGCTTTATCTCCGGTTTGAGTCAGTTTTGTTTCTTCTTCCAGTGTTCAGAACATTCTGCCTCTGTGATCTAAATTGTATTTTAAATAGGTGAGATCGTTTGCTTCCTGCTCTGTGCGTTTTTGTACAGGGATTCTCTGAAACTTGCTGAAGGGGTGGGAACTTGCTGAAACTTGGGTGGGAACTGGAGAGCACCTTCCTCGCTTACTTCAGCTCCTAAAAATATAGCATCCACTCGATGTTAGTTATCTACCCTGTCTTTGCGGTTGGGAGAGAGGAGAGAAGTATCTGGAAGACAATTTTTCTTTCCTAAAATCGGTGTCAAAGATACATGGGATAAATCACCGTGTGGTGGTGCTGAGCTCTCTCCAGGGAGGATAGGGAGAGTTGAGCTGCCTAGAGAAGACTTAGAGGACTAACCTAACCTAACCTAACCTAACCTAACCTAACCATCCTTCCCTAGTAAAGGGAAAGGACTCCCACTCCAAACGACCTGGTGGCCCTTTCCGTTTGTAGGTTGCAGATCTGCAGCGTTCTCCGTTGCCGTCTTTCCAAGCGTTGCAGAAATCAGTGGAGCCGCTTTTCCCCTACCCCGCCAGCACCAATGTGATTAAGAAAGAGGTGCGTGGCTCTGGGAGCAGGTTGGCCCTGCTTCTCAGAGATGCTCGACGCATTTACCGGTGTGTTTTGCAGGAACTCTCAGTACTTGGCACTTCAGAAAATCGCCCTGGCCCTTCTTTTTCATGCACTGATGTTCTCAGGCAGAAGGGGGAGCCCATACATTATTTTTTGTGCGTAATCATCTCAAAATAGTGATACAAAGCCATCAAATCAGTAGGTTCTTTTGAACATGAGAGCTTCTGCTTAGCTGATGTTACAGGCGCATACGACTAGGGGAAGGCAGGCTTGTAGAGCCCAGATTACTGTTATCTATTCCTTTGCAACAATGAGAAATCAAGGAATTCAAGATTTGAATTCTGAACAACTTTATCATATGTCATCACGCTAGTTCGAATGCTAGAAAGCAGAATTTAATTAAGAACGCGTTAAACAAACAAAAATACGGAGGAAAAACAGAGCCTTTAGAAATAGAATAAGTCATAGCCGCATGACATTTATTTTTGCTAATTTACTTACACACCCACTGGGAAACCAAATAAGTCATCTGTATGGTACTGCTATGGTTATTTGTGTAGAACCAGTATGTCAGATGTTTCCTAAGGATGCACGTGCATGTTAAATTGTTAAACAAGCCTTTGGCCTTTTGTAGGGTACTTCTATCAGGATGAGCAACTAAACAAAGGCACTGGCCAGTCTTTTTTATTACTGCCCAAACAACCTTCACATTCTTTCTCAGCCCAGAAGCTCCCAGGCATGCCACTGCCATACCCTTCAGTCACAGCTCCTTCTCCACCCTATAACCAACATTTTGGTCCGTGCACGTGCATCCAGGGAAAACCATAACCCATTTTAGCTCTGAGGACCTCTGCAGTTCACCCCCTGGGATGGGTTTCTTGTTACTTTTCCTCCAGGAAAGGGTTTGATTGCTCTTTCTGAAGAGTTTGAGAGCAAGTAGGTTCTTTTGACTCATGGCTTTAACACCATCTGTGCTATCCTTCGGTAGCATTACCCACCTGCTGGCTGCCATTAATACGTTTGAGGATGACACAAGCAAAGATTTTGGCCCTAAAACTTGTGACCGCATGAAGTTTCATTAATATAAGCTCAGGTTAGATTTAATCCACAGCATACGTACAAGTGAGTTTTTTCCACCTGGTTAATTGATGCTGTGTTGGATTTTGTAGACACCGTGGAGTTTTACTAGCTTAGATAGATTTAGTAGTCAGAACTGTGGTTTTATCCCATTCTCCTGGCTGTGTGAATAAAACTGCATAGATGCACAGATGCAGTTAGACCATTAAAGCAGTCCTTTTGCTCATGTAGCTCCTTGTGTTCAAGGAACTGGCTAACGAACACCTAATATGTGTTAAGCTAACCTGGACTGGAAGGGCTCACACAATCTGTTTGATATTTCTGAACTTCCATGAGCTCTGAAGGAGATGAACTTCGTTACCAGTTTCTCATTGTGCAGGCTTTCAGTCTCAGACTGTGCCCAAGTCTCTCCTGCTCTTGCCAACGGCAACACCAGGGACCTTCTAAGAGGGATTAAGTGGTCCCTGTAAGGAAGGAGCCTAGGTTTTCTGTCCTGCCTGATGTCCTCGCAAGAAGGACAGAAGGATGGAGCCAACAGAGAACCACCAGGACCATACCCATGGGCTGCTCTGAATGCGGTGTGCAGCTCAGGCTGCCCCGGGTGATTGCTCTGCCCCCTCAATGGACAGGACAACAGGAGTTCACAGCAGCCAAAATCTCCAGAGGATCGGGAGGCTGCAGAGAAGTGTCCAAGCAAGAATCTGGTGTTTTCCGAGGAGAAAACGGTGCTGCTGAAATGGGTGATGAGCAAAAATGTTGCCACTAAAAAAAAAAAAATAGTTTATAGATCTGAGGAATTAAATTGGTTTCATAGCTTCCATTTAAATGAAGGAGAGCAAGTTGTGCTGCAGAAATGCAATGACAACGTAGCTCTGGAAGGAGTGAAACTCCTAAGAGATATCAATTCTACGTCAGAAATTTAGTTCATGCTAGGGGTTTTGAGACTGTGGAATTAATATGCAGTTTTGGAGGGTTAAAGGGATCTCAGATCCTAGTGGGAGCTGGAAATCTGAGCTAAAGGCTGGTAGGACATCCCTTAAAACTAGAAGGAGTGAGAATTTGGAGAATACAGAATGTAATCTGCCCAACAATGCAAATTGATTTCTTATTACATAGGACTTGGATGCTGGGGTATAAATTAATTTTTATTTGAAGCTGCAGTGCAAGTCTTGCCAAGAAAAACCTCATCCCGTATAACAGGGACAGGTTTCAGACTATGTGGTGGAGAAATCCTTCCTAGTCTTGGGGATTCTGCACCTGATGTAAAGATAAACTAGAAAAGATAAACTGCAAATTGTTTCAGGAAATGGTGTGTCTGTTCAAAGGCTGAAAATCTGTCAGAGTCTGTTGCGCTGATAGGGATTATACGCAGAGGAACTGGAATTCAGGGAGATAGAAAGCACGAAATATAAATAAAAAGCAGCCCTATGTGTAAGTATAGAAATAGCAAAGGAAAGGCAAAGTTTTGAAAAGAAAAATGCCACAAATAAAAATTGAGGATAGAAAACTTTGGTAGAGCTCCATGGAACAGCGAGACTGTGGTCCTGAAAAGTATGCTGGTCGGTGGTTTGATGGAAAGCAAAACAAATTTTCCCAAAAGAATTAATGTAATAGAGCAATTGAAATGCACAGGGACATTATACAGCAGCTTAAAATCATTCCCATCCAAACCCCATCCCAGAACAAAGGCACAAGATGATAGTGTTGGTGTGATACTTAAATAACATAATATTGAGTTACTTAAAATGTTGTACTGCAGGCAACTGTATCTTTATAGGCATTCTAATGCAAACAAATATAATACTAGAAAAAAATTGTATTCACCAAAATAATTTGGTGGCAGGAGGGTGAAGGACAGAAAAATAGTCTAATGACAGCAGTTAGCAGAGCAGGGTATCAAATGATTGACAGTGAATTTGCAAAACATCGGGTAGGTAAGCGATGGAGAGTAGGGTATTACTGTGCTATTAAAGACCTTCCTCCTTCTTTCAGGAGAAATTTGAAAAATTGTAGCACAGAAAAAACCAGACAAAAGAGCAGAGGCTTATGTTGTAAAGGTAAATATATTTAAGAAATCTGGAGGCTTTTGGTCTGAAGTGGCATAAAATTATTTGCTTATGCTCTTAGAAAACGCATGTTAGTTCGGGGTTAGAAACACAGATGCTGGGAATTCTCATAAACATTGTGAAAAATTTTTAAAAAGTATACTGTGAGAGAACTGCATGGTTTAAAGCCCTTGCAGCCTTAGAATAATGTATATATGATGTTAAAGTGTAAGTAAAAAGAGCAGTAGCCCATAGAGAAGTTGCTCCTCACTCCAGTGAGGTAGGTACTAGACCAGGGTAGCTCTCTGCATCCCAAGAGTGGCTGTCCTGGAGGAGGCTGGAGGTCCATCTAGCCCAGGATCCTGTCTCCAAGCATGGTGATAAGTGGTGTCTAGGGAAGAGCAGGGTGTGTGTATATGATCCTGCTTCCCAGTCTGGAGATGTGATTTCCGTGTACAGACTTCAGTGGGTAGGGAAGGTGACAGGCACCTTCTACACAGGGGGAACGAAGAGGTGGATTTTCAGTATTCAAGCAAAACTGGAAAAACCCGAGGTGTGGAGGACTTGGAGGAGCAGACATTCATGGCTGAGCATTTCCTTGGACATGGAGACAGTCATGTTTTGAACTGTTCAGGCTGTATTGAAAGTTTTCTCCTGCCAGTGTCCTAAGAGCGCTTGCAACAGGAGGTCACAGCAGCAGAGCTCTGTAGGACTAACTTTAGGAAATTCAGCTTTGTGTTGGCAGAACTGTAAGCTAGCCCAGCAAAGGTTTTCCGACTTGCTTTTAAGAGGGACTGTAAGTGATTTAGAAGATTCCCCCTCCAGACATGCTTGTTTATCTGGGTGCTCCTCCGGCGCTGGAGTTTCCAGCAGTACTTCCCAGCCAGGACTCTCCAGCTGGAGCTGCGCTTCCCTGTTACATTGCTCCTGGGGGTGTTCCAGGACCTAATTTCTTGGCTGACCTTGGACTGCACCCTCATGGCATGCGTGTCCTAGAGCTGGTGTGTTGGGGACCAGTTGGGCTTGTGCTACTGTCCCATGGGAGAGTCAAGGAGAAAAGGAGGCTGAGGAGACACCTTATCGCTCTCTACAGCTCCCTGAAAGGAGGGTGTAGCGAGGGGGGGTCGGTCTCTTCTCCCAAGTAACAAGTGATAGAACAAGAGGAAATGGCCTCAAGTTGCACCAGGGGAGGTTTAGGATGGATATTAGGAAAAATTTCTTCCCTGGAATTGTTATCAGGCATTGGAACAGGCTGCCCAGGGAAGCGGTGAAGTCGCCATCCCTGGAGGTATTTAAAAGACACGTAGATGTGGTGCTGAGGGACGTGGGTTAGTGGTAACTGGGCAGTGCTGGGTTAGTGGTTGGACTTGATGATATTAAAGGTCCCTTCCAACCAAAATGATCCTGTGATTCTCTAAGGAGTGTGGCTGAGCTCCCACGTCAGAGCATCAGTGGCTGCGGGTGCCGAAGCACAGCAGCATGTTTCCTTGTGGGCTCTTGGGCATCAGGACATCCTGCAAGACTGGATGCATTGCCACACTGGTGTCACGAGCCTTTTGGGAGCAAGGTCTCAGATGCTCTGGGGGAACCCGGTGTATGGCCCCGCAAAGAACAGTGGCAGCAGTGCTTCCCTTCTCCCCGACCCCTCGGGTAGGCAGCACTGCCTCTACGCCAGCCCCGCTCCTACATTCCCTCTTGAGTGCTAAGAAGTTGCTAAGCAACCTCAATCCATCTAGCAACCAGCAGCATCACCACCACGAGGATACCGCAGCATGGATGCTTGGGTACCATTTTGTCCTCCAGCAGCTATTGCACCTGGAAAAGCCACATCCTTCCCCGGCCCCCAGATGAGAGTGACCCCAGGGATGTCCACAACTTTGCGCAAACATGCAGGTGTGCCAACAGATAAAAAAATGGACAGACCTGGTCTTTATATGAAGCACTTTTGGCTCACAGGGAGTCATTTGGGCATGGTGGGGATTTTCATCAGCATGAGCGATATGGGATATTTGTAGATCCAGCTCCCTGCTGGCACCCAGGGGTTGGGTGATGCCACGTGAGGTGGTGAGGAGTGCATGGGGACAGCGTGGGTGCTGGAGAGGGGAGCACCTTGCTTGGCTTCCCACAAACCTTCCAGCATGGGCTATTCTCATAGGCAGATGGACCTCACCTGCCTTAGCTGAGATGTTAGATGTGTCCATCCGGGCTTTTCAGCTTTAGCATCCTAAACATGTGGCTGACCTGGCAAGTCTTCATTGCTGAGAGGTTTTTTTTCCTATAGAAAGTAAAAAGCTTGACTACAAGGATATATAGTCACCGATATTTATAGCAGCTGTCTTTAAAACTAGCAAATTGTTGCTGTCTTTCCCTGTTTTGAAATAATTTGCTCATATTTTTCCTTCTACTGCCTCCTTCCAGCACTGCAGCTTCTCGGTGTTGTTAGAGGGGTATTGGTTTCTGCAAAGGCAAGCATGAACATTTAACAAATGGCTCTAGTGCTTGGAGACCGTGATGGTGAACCGTATAGGCATTTTGGTGCAGTTTCCGTTGTGCACCGCTTGCATAGGTCCATATTCACGACCCTCCTGCCTTCCTTCACGCAGAGTTTCGAGTTGCTCCTTCTTCCCAAAGGCTGCAGGGATTTTCTGAGTCCCGCTCTCGGACTGAGCTTGCGGCTGTACATCACTGAACCCTCCCTCTAGTGGCTGCCGCACCGAAATGTCGAGAGATGCTCTGCACATTTCAGCTAGTCCCTTCTCAAGGATGGACAGCGGTGCCAAAATCAGATCTTCTGCCAGAGGTCCACGGCTCCTGCAGGCTGGGAAGCCAGACCAATAGCACATGCTCCACTCGTGCTGTGCCCTGGCTGCGTTGCAGGGGTTTCGGCCACGTTGAGGCGATTCCTGACGTTCCTTGATTTATACGGGCTATTTGCAATGCAGGATTTGTCCTCCTGAACCGGCGGAGAGGGGTGTGAATGGGAAGAGCTGCGTCAGGCTTCCCGTCTGGGTCTCAACACCCGTCTGGTCAAGGGCTCTTCTCCCTCTCGTGGGTTTTGTACTGCTTACATTTTGGATTCATCCAGACCAGACATGCCAGGGTAAAAGCTGGCTTTATTTTAAATCTCATTACAGTTCCTCTGTGTTTCATCATCCTGCAGACACACTATTTGCTGCAGCATCACTCCTTGCAGCAGGAGGAATTGCAGTGAAAGCCTCCACGGCTGGTGGGAAAGGGGAAGTGCTGCCATCCAGCACGCAGGGCCCCCATCGACATCTCTACTTCTCCATCACCACGCGGCTCAGACAACGTAACTGTATGTGCAGCCATTCTTGGGGTTAAACTGCCAAATCTTGTACCAACAGTGTATAGTAGCATTTTTCTGGCCAACTGGAAGATGCTGCGTAGATGTTGGGAAGAAAAGGCTAACGCAGGGGTGCAAGGCAGCATCTCCTGCCTCAGCTATGACCAGAGCAGCACATCCAACACTACGTGGCGTGAATACATCTGCCGGGGGCTGCTGGTGCTTAAGTGGTCCCCGAGAGGTGCGTGCGGTATCGCTCATCTCAGAGTCATAGATCCATAGCCCTCAAAGGAGAAACGGCTTCGAAAACCCAGGATGGCTATTTTAATGTAAACACTGCTAAACCTTCTGTTGATGGTTCAAACAAAACCCATCCAGATCGAATGGAGCAATCAGTCTTTGGTATCTATCCACAAACCCGCTCTCCCAACAAGCAGAACATGTGTCTGTGCTGATAAATGCCAAGAATGATTTCCGACTACTGAAAACTTTTTGTAGTTGTCTTTTATCATCACGCATCTTCCTTGGATTATTTTCTGCTCCAATCTCAGTCTCAGGGCCGTTCCTCTGGCTAATTAAAGGACAACCCTTTGTAACTACCGACCAAATTTTTCAGCAGTCATCAAGTTATTTTGCATTTCACTCAGCTTGACTAAATAAATTGGACAATTTCCCGGTTATTGCTGACTCTCAGGCACCGGCACAAAGCTGTGCTCGAGTGTCTGTTGCTGCAGGGAACACATAGATTTTTAAAAAAATTGCCTCCCCGTTGCTTCTTATGAGAGATTTCTCTATTTAGCATCAAGGAAAAAAATAAGTTCAAAATAAGCCAAACTTCTGTGCGCCGGGTACCTCTGCCTTGCACAGAGCAGGTAGGGCAAAGCCCACATGCCAGTTCCCCTAAAGCTACATCTGTACTGGTTAGTTGTTAACCAATAAACTAACCAGTGCCAAGAGGAGGTTATTAAACTCTCTCCTCTCCTAACAGGGTGGCTGCATCCAAACCATCGATTGGGAACAGTCCCATGCCCGTGCTTCCTCTGGTCCTGCGCGGGAATTGCTTTTTACTATCCGTACGAAAAGGAGTTTCTTGTGATTTCCCTTCTGCTGCTGCTTGTGGAGCTTCTAGTGCATCTCCCAGCCTTTCCCTGCTGTGACGGTGACTGGAAACTTAAAAAAGCAAACCAGAGAAGCAGAGGTTATCCCTTGAATGCAGGAGCTGGGGCTCCGAGGTTACGTGCGCAGCACGCCCCTGTCCTTGCAGAGCCTTTGGAGACATCTCTATTTGAGACCGCAGGAGAATGCCTCGGCTCCTGCACATGGCACAGGGTAACAGCGGAATGAGAGCCGTGATTTCTTTCTGGCTCTATGAATATATCCTTATGTGCTGGTGCGTGGATGTATATAATATGATATATATATGATGGTGTACATTATAGCAGGTGTTATCGTATCTGCTCCAGGCTGGGATGAGCTGAGGCTCAGGGTGTTTGGGGTGTGAGACAAAACAGAAATATAAACTATTCAGATTAACTGAAAAATCTCTATCTTAACACCGAAATAAGTTAATAAGAGCACATTTGCCACCTTCTCAGGCTCACAGAGGAACCCCACTGCCTTCCTTCGTGCTCTCCATCGCCAGGGATGCCGGTACCACCCAACGCTGGCGGCATCCACAGGCGGGTTATTTCCCTACGCTGCGGCCAGGTATTTATAGGCAGCAGATCTAGGCAGTAATTAGGCCATGGGATAATTTCAACTTGCACTGGGACCGCTGAGTGCTGCTAGAGGAGAGAAGGAGATCGTTGCCAGAAGGCAACCAAAACCTCCTTCTAGATGCGTTGCTCCTCAGATGGAGCAGAAGATGCCAGCGCGGTGTGTCCAGTGACAATCCCTAACCGCTTGTCCCTCTTGAAGGTCATTGGGGGCGTATAACGGGTAGAGAATAGCTCCTTTTATGCCATGTGAGATATTTATATAGATAAGGGCTGCCGGTCGCTGGGAAGCTGCCCAAGACTTTAATGGTTTAATTGCTGTTTCCTGTATGTTCCCCTCTCTGTTGTTCATCACAGATGACAATTGTGGTTTAGTGTCCGTGGGGCTGGGCTGGGTCTCCCTGGGAATCTCAGCTCCTCGTGCAATGACAGCTCCTGGATATCTCTGCCGGTCTGGGTATGCCCTTGAAATCTCCCCTGAATTAAGATCATCCGTATGGGCCTTATTTCCTAGTGGGAACTCCTACAAGATGATGTTGGTCCCTTTTTTACCCTGAGGCGTGAGGGAGGGATGGAGTGCAGATTTGGGCATCCTTGCAATAACCCTTAAAACACACTGTGAGACCGGGATGGACACGATGCATGACAAAAACCAAGCAAGGACTGGAAAACGAGCCCGTTTTGGGTACCCCGGTACTCACTGGCGGTGCCACAGAGCTGCATTAGTGTAAAGCAGGGCACAATTAGACCTTTTAAGACTTACGTGTGCTAGCAGATAAATACACCATTTGCTCCACCCTGATATCGATCCTGAAATAAAACCATGCCGCCCTCCGCTCCCAGTTCCATTATCTCCAACCCCAACTGCCCAGAAATCCCAGCCAGAAACCCCCAGATCACAAAATTGGCCCGAAGGTCTTGATTGTATTTTTAGTACTCTTTCTAATTTCCTTTGAATTTTCCTTCTGTTTTTTTAGCTGCTAGAGTAAACTCAGCTCATCCCTCAAACCTTTTGAAAATTGAGGTTTTTAAAAAAACAGTTGCCTCCAGGGCCTTGGGCTTTAAGAAAAACAACATATATGTATGTATATGTATTCCTACATATATTTATACCTACATAAAATGAGATGCGTGGTAAAATTACACGAGCTGCCAACACAACTGCTCCGTCACAAAAATCTCTTCGAAAGGGTGACAAACCACCTACACCAAACGCACCGTGCTTTGTCTGGCCGGGACCGAGATGAGAGGGCAAACGTTGGCTCGGCTAACTGGAGCCCCATCAGACCTGATCCTTCATGCCACCCACTGGTGGGTTTCACACGCGCACCCCCTTCCCTCGCCCTGAAACATTTAGATACCTTCTTGAATTTGGACTGGGCTATGGCCAAGGATTGGATGTTTGCTTTAAATCACAGAGGTCTTCTCTGCCATGCTTCAAAAGCTGATCCTGGGCTGAAGTTGTGCCAGGATGAGTTTTATCAGTGATAGGAGGGAGAACCTGAAAAAAAATTAATATAAATCTTTAAAAAAAAAAAAAAGAAGCCTTTTATCCCGTGGGCTTTTTAACAAAGAGAGTTGCCCTGGGGTTGAGTCGGTGCCCACCGCGCGTCTCTGCACACCCCTCTGCTTAATTCATCTCTTGGCACTTTTTTCCTCCAGAGCTTCCATCGGTGCCGTCGCTGGGTAAATCTGCTGGAAAAAGATGCTGGGAGACTGTGCGCGGGCGTTCGTGTGTGTGTGTACGGTGGCACCTCTGCCGTGGGCACTGCCGACCCCGCGGGGAGCTGCTCAACAGGCTTATCTTTGGGGAAAGGTTGCGGCACCAGGACCACCGCTGGGCAATCCCAGCCCAGAGACCTGCTCTCCCGCCTGCCGTGGCATCGCAGGAAGGCTCTGAGCCGTCATATTTAATGCGTAAGGAGCACCGGGATGATCTTTTTATAGGTAGTGCTCTCAAGCTTCATTTTTTTTTTAACTGTTGGGTAATAAGGGCTTTGAAATTCGGGGCTGGGTCCCCAGGTTGGTGGGAGAGGTCTGTAGGACCAACATCTGGAGCTAGAACTTTGCTGGAACCCATTCCTCCTCCTGGGCACCGGGGACACCTCTGCTCAGCCAGGTGGGGAGCGGTGATGGAGGGGTGGATTCAAGCTCCCTTTTTAGCGGAGTGCACCTCCAGCTTCCCCTTTCTTGAAACTAAGGAAAATATTTTCTATTGAACTCTGGGTTTACACAATTAGGTTTTATTCTAGAAGAACGGGAGTCTGGAGATCTGGACTACATACTCCGTTTTGCCAGCGATGTGCTGGGTGAGGAGTTCTTCCTCTGTTAAAAATATCTGTAATCCTCCCCGTACCTCGCTGGATTTGGTCACCAGCTTGGAGGTCTGCTTGCACCATCTGACTTTGGGGGATTAAAACCAAGGACTGTCCCTTTTACCTCTCCAGGGACCATACTGCCCTTTATTCTCTGCTGATTTTCATCTTGCTAATTTTAAAGAGAAATGCTTGAATCAAATACAGCGTGTCTGGATCAGTGGGTTTTAACCCCTGGCCCATGGATGGCTGCTGGTCTGGACCACGCTGCAAGCCAGCTCTTGTTTTATAGGTATTTTCAACACCGTACAAACAAGGTAAGAAAGCAAGAGGGGGCAATTAAGAGTTAATTTTATGGGCATTTCGCATGTAGCCTGTCTTTTCCTTCGGCTGCAAGTGATGGCAATGGTACACAAAGAGCCTTGGGGATTTTAATGCTAATTTACAGGTTAGTTAGACCAACCTAGCTTGGAACGAGACCTTTGGATGTCCTGTGGTCCAGCTCCAGGAGCTTTGCTGGTCCTTAGGTATTTTGTAAAGTCATTTAGCGTTTTTTCTAAGAACAGTGGGAAATACTGGGCTCTAACCCACCCCCTTGTCCCAAGGCAAGATCAAGTATTTTCTTATGTCATTCCCGACACGCATTTTTCCAAGCCGGTATTAAACCCTCCCAGGAGCAGAGGTTCCACCCCAGCTACAGGCAATCCATCCCCACGCTAAACTAACCTTAGGAGAGCAAAATTCCCTTAGAGCAGAATAAGAAAAACTCACAGTATCGACTGAATCAAGTAACATTTATTTTACCGACTGCCTTGGTAACTGAATCCTGGTTTTGTCTGGGCTATTGGGATCGTTAACTCTGTGCTAACGAGGGCAGCGTTAAGAGGATGCTGCACTGGGGAGCGTATACGGAGAGAGGATGGAGAGGTAAATTCAGGTCCCTCATAGGTATAGGGATAATCACTGCTATATCGCCCTTTCCCACTGCGTATCGCATCCCATCGCATCACCCCATGTTAAGCGACCCGGGGCATCTGCCTTCTCTCCAGGAAAATCTGACCAGCTAAATTCCTCGCTATATAGCAGAACTCAAAGTAGTAGGGGAAAGGAGAAGAAAATGCAATATAATAGGCCACGATATAGTGCTAGCTATAAATATTTTACCAGGAAAGGTATGCGACTGGTATTTTGAACAAATCCCCAGCCACAGTTTTAATAAAGTGCCTTTAGCATGCCACTCTGCCGTGTTTAAATCTAATTCCAGTTGTCAGTCAAATCGCTGTATGTTATTAACCTATGGGCATAATTGCCTATTCCAAGTCTGCAGCTCTAAGAGGCTTTATGTATGATTGTAATAAATGAAATAACTTTTATGATTCCAACTCACAGTTGAACACATTGACATTGGAAATTACACATGCATACGCATTACTTTTGTCTTTCCCTATATAAGATATTATCGGCACGACTACGACTGCAGAGGAAGACCCGTGTTAGCAGGGAAATGACTGAGCTTTGCATTAGCTCATCTCTGCAGCTGGTGCCACATGGAAACACTTCAGCCCATCTTGGTTTAAAATAAAAAGTCTCCATCCAAATAAGCAAACATTCATAAAATTGCCACTGTGTCTATTGGCAACGGAGAAATCCTCGTAGGCTGCCATGGCCAAAGCGATTTATATCAGATTTAAGCGTTGATGGCTGCTGTCTCTCCTTCCCCATCCTCCTCCCTCTCTCCCACCACGTCATATTTTGTGCCTGTGAAGTGATGCTGAAGGGGAGATTGGTTTGTTGGTTTATTTTTCATTTGTCACCAGCGGGGCAAGGTAAACATGAAACGCAAAGGGCAAAGCCGGTGTTTTCCAGACTTTTTGTGCTGCCCAAAACCCATGGCGCAAGTGGGAGGGTAGCGAAGGGTCACTGACCACCAAAGGATGTAGGTGCTGTGAGCAGCAAGTCACGAAAAGCATCATCTCAGCCTCTCTTGGATGTGACCAGACTTTACAAGAAGCTATGCCCCCCCAGCAGTAATCTGCCCGGAGCATCTCGCTTGGCGGTGCTGGACCCCTTGGTCTCTATCGTTTGCCCGAACCGTTTTCATATTCATAGATGGGGTTGGGGAACATCTCTCTTCATTTCAGCCATCTGAAAGGCACATGCATAGTCTCCACTTGCCTGCTGGACCACTGCCCAGATGGGCAGAGAGGCGGGCGTCTCCAGAGGGTGGTTTGTCTTGGAGACGAGGGATGGCTGTCCATCAGTGATGGACATTCACGTGATGTGATTCACAGGCACAAGAGGACCTTTGGGCAGCTGAGATTTGGGGGGGGGAGAGGGGGCGGGAATCCCACTGCAACTCCTCTACCTCCCCAACCTAAAGGCTGCTGAAGAGAGGTTAGGACACCTGGAAAACACTTGCTGAGGACCAGACCCTGTTCAAAATACCGCAAGGGATAGAAGGAGTGTCCTCCACTGAGACTCCAGCCTGTCCCCATCTCCCTGAATATTCTTGGAAGAGAAACAGCAAGAGGGGGATAAATCCTCTAGCCAGGCTGCTCAGAGCTTGCCTTGGTTATGGGGAGAGGTTGTGCTGGTGGCCACCTCCAGCAACCGACCACTGGTGCATTTTATCCTCTCACTCTCCAGCACTGTGGTTGAAATGGTCCCAAAACACCCAGAGAAAGACTCTTCTCACTTAGAATCACAGAATGGTTTGGGTTGCAAGGGACCTTGAAGATCATCCAGTTCCACCCCCCCTGCCATGGGCAGGGACACCTCCCACCAGCCCAGGTTGCTCCAAGCCCCGTCCAACCTGGCCTTGGACACCTCCAGGGATGGGGCAGCCACAGCTTCTCGGGGCAACTTGAAAACACCGTGTCCTCGCTGCAGGGCAGGGAAGCTCTGGGCTCCTGCTAGCATGGCTTTTAGTGCTGGAACAGGCTCATGTCCTAAAATCAGGATGTTTCCACTGAACGATATGATGGACGTTTTAGCGACCAGGGTTTCTGGGACCAGTATGGGTGTGCTTATGTATCACGAAGTATAGGTTCACAAGAGTGGGTGATACCATTCAAATCTTTCCTGGCACTGGTAGCAATTAAAGAACGGTGATTTCACGGGGTATCATGTCACCACTAAACCTTTGGATGAGGGTCCAGATAATTTCTGAACACTCTTGAGCTCCTCTTACCACGCTCTTGCCTTCCAACCCATCCGATCTTGTTGAGGAGGTCAGGATCTGCCCCTCCAACTGCAGCACAATAGGAGCCATGGGAATCCCTCTTCTTTACTCAACCCCTGGCATACGGGACCTCTTGTTTCAGAGCAGCCCCGTTCCCACCGTGGGATTCAGCCCTGGCTCCCTTTCACCTGGCGGTGTTTTTCGGTTCTGAGCCTTGGTCGCAGAGCAAAGCACGCCCAAAGCGCTATAGGTACCGAGATACCATCGTAGCATCACCGCCCCGTAATCGCAGCACGACTCGGGACCATATGCACGCACAACTGTGCAAGTGCCGTGGTAACGGCGTATCCTCCATCATCACCAGCCGGGTACGCGAAGGCTGGACGCACCTTCCAGCTCCGGGGCGGCAGGAGATGCGAGTCGCCTCTCCTCCCAGCCTCTGCGCCGGGCAAAGCTCATCAGCTTTGCTCGTTTGGTTGGTCATCACCTGCGGGCTTGGAGCACACCCGGTCACACCGAGCGTCTTGGCAGTGATGATCCGTTGGGTCCCCATGGTCCTTAAGCGTGACTCCTGATTGGAATGAATCTAATTGCTGATTAAATGCGCGATTCTGGGCATTTTGGGTGATGGGAAAACTATATTTTGAGGGGCTGCTTCGAGATGTCTTAATAGGAGGAATGGGATGGCCCCGGTGTGTAGGAGCATCACTAAAGCGCCATCCCTGTTCCTCGTCCCGGCTCCTCAGGGCACCGCTTCCCTATTTGACCCCTTAATTTCCAGGAGTGATGTCACCGAAATCCCTGTTTGTGGTCTCGCTGGCGGTCTAAATTTAGAGCGTTTGAGATGATTTGTGACTCTGTTGCTGGGGGGAGGTGGGGAAGGGAGGGGGGTCGGGGAATGACATGTGACATGTGTCATTGAGGCTTGTTTGGGCTTTGAAGACAGTGAAGTGGTGTGTGGAGGTGACGGTGCTGTCCAGGAAGAGCAGAGGGGGAAAAAATATGGGACTCTTGATCCTTTTTATAGTCTAAGCAATTTAATTGAGCTCGTTGCTTAGCTAAGACATTAAGAAAGGATTTTCCCCTCGAATCCTGATTAGATTTCCCAATAAAATGCCCACTTTGACTGCTGCTGCTAGGAGATGTTATGTCTGTGGTTCGAGGAGGCACGCGGCGTAAAAATAAACCAAAAAAAGGAGCTGGATGCTGCGGGGACGTGGAGGAAAAGACCTTTCCGCATGGAGACCATCATCCTTCATGGGACCGGGTGAATAGCAGAACTGGACGGGGCTGGGACTCGACGGAGAGCCGGGAATTGAGGGAAATAGAGGAATTTCCCACATCTTCCTTTCTGCCTCCCCGCCAGAGCATCTCAACTGAAACCAGTGCTGCAGTGGCGAGCGAATCGGTCAGGGGGTGGGCGTGGGCGTGGAGAAATAAAAATGGCATAAAACCGCAGATGGAAGGATCTGCGCACCCCGCTTCGCCGCGCCGTCCATCCCTTTCCTCTCCCCGCATCGTGGGTACCCGAGGGTCCCTCTCCCCAGCCCCTTCCAGCGCGTGACCTTGAGGCCAGACGCCTGAAGGTTATTTGGGGGCATCTCTGTGTTAATCAAACCTTCGCACAAGCTGCTTAATTCCCCCCCTATAATCCAACTGGGGACGGAGCCTGGCAGGTTTCTAGCCGTTATGTTTACATCGGACTGCGGGTGGAGGGAGGAAGGAGGGGACGGGGAGCAGGGAGGCGGGGGGGGGGGGGAA
>RSEF01000003.1:115445783-115457489 GCA_003993805.1 Himantopus leucocephalus
TGGACAGGGCTTGGAGCAACCTGGGCTGGTGGGAGGTGTCCCATCCCAGGGCAGGGGAGTTGGAACTCAATGATCTTTAAGGTCTCTTCCAACATAAACTATTTTATGATTCTATGATACTATGATTTTTTGACTCATTTTCCAGTGTCACTGCAATATTCCAGAAAGCCCTTTAGCAAACACAAAATCCTCTCTTCTTCAGGGCAGCACATGTTTAACATTTTCCTTGTGCATGTTCAGGAACCTGAGTTTGCTGGGGCAGGTGTTCCATGCTGCAACCCCACCGTGCTCCCTGCCCAGCCCAGATGCAGATCCATGAAGGTGTTTATGCCTCCACCATGGTTCCTAGCAAGTAGGAGCAGAAACTTAACTGCACGCCATGTCACCCTCACTCTGGAGATACAGATGACACATTTTGTGCTCCTCCATGAGACTAGACTTTGGTGGTCACTCACATAAACAAGTGAATTTTTTTAGCATCTCAGGCTCCTAGTAATGGTATTCCTTGGTGGTGGTGAGTCTCTCAGTACCTCCTGACCTTGAAATACTTTGGTTTTAAAAGATAAGTATTTGTTCTAGCTCTGCTGTTTTCATTTTAGGTGACTTAAACCCTTCTTCCTGACCCCAGTTGCCGTCAGGTGGTCTTACTCTATATTGGCAGTGTAAAAGGGACTTAAAGGAGGAGTAAGCCAGGGCTGAATCCAGCTGTGACCACAGCCTCATCCGCAGGGGGACAGCAGTGCTGACACTGGGCCCACATGGGGCAGGGAGGTGGAACCACCTTTCTTACCCTGAGGCTGGACCATGGTCACTAGCTCATGGGAAAGGTTCTTTATGTTTCAATGAGTACATTTGTAGAATTGTAGAATCACAGAACGGTTTGGGTGGGAAGGGACCTTCAAAAGCCATCTAGTCCAACCCCCTGCCATGAGCAGGGACATCTTCAACTAGACCAGGTTGCTCAGAGCCCCGTCCAACCTGGCCTGGAATGTTTCCAGGGATGGGGCATCCACCACCTCCCTGGGCAACCTGGGCCACCTGGGCCAGGGATTCACCACTCTCAGCATAAAATATTTCTTCCTTATATCTACCCTGAACTTCCCCTCTTTTATTTTGTTTACATTATTATCCCCATTATCTTTTGCTAAAGTTTTCTTTTTGCCAGCGGCTCCATCTTCTTCAAACTGGCAGAAGCACTGTGAGACGCAGGACATGGCTGTGGGGTCTGCGAGTTTTCTTGCAAGACTTGCATTTTCTTTTGAAGTCACAGCTTTTTGCCATCCCTTTCTAGGAGCTTTCCTTCTGAGGGTGGTGATGGCGAGGGAGCAGCTGGGCGAAGAAGAGCATCATGTGCAGAGCACTCTGCGACAAGGCAAATGCTCCTTTGCTCTGGGCTTTTGTGCGTGATGCAAAAGGGAAAAAAAAATAATAATTTCCACCCTGTTAGCAGACGCAGCCGAAGCTGGTTTCATTCTGCTCTGTCCCCATTCAGGTGCTGCTGCGTGGATGTGACAGGGGTGACTTGTCATCGGGTTCCTGCGAGCTCAGGCTTGAGGGTGTGCATGCAAACCGAGCTCCCCTACTCAGCGGTCAGGACACTTCTTCATTTTAAAGAACGATATAAAATGCTAAAACTCAGACAACAAGCTCAAAAATCTCACCCTGCTTACGCGGTTAAAATCTTCTTTGGCATCTCAGTTTCCTGGCTGGGGTTCCCATCCCCAGGAGGTGTTTCAGGAGCAGGCCCATGGCACGGCTTGCAAGCTGGACTAGAAGCGTGCGCGTCCTCCAGGAGGAGCGTGTCAGGGGAGGCTGTATAACGAAAAGAGATATTGCAAGGTGGCGGTGGGGGAAAACACAGAAAATATGGAAAATGGGGAAAGCATTTCTAAACTAGAAGAAAACAGGAAGTCATCAAGTTGCGGGCTGGCATCTCCTCTTCTGCTGGTCCAGCAGGAATGGCAGCAGGGCTGTGCATGCTCTGCACAGGGATGGGCACGTTTGGTTGGGGCCATGTGCCAAGCGCTTTGGGCTCGCTTTGGGTTCACCATGGGTTAAGAGCAGGTGGATGAGCAGCTCCCCCCGCTCCACTGATCCAGGGGAATTCATTATGCCTGGGAAGCTTGATCACGTCGGAGTCTGAAACGATGCTAAAAAGACATCATGGGGTTTCCTGGTGATTGTCCCCCATAGTTCCAGATCAGCTGAATTCAAAGAAGCCCCCTTATCGCTACAAAGCTTTAAGCTCTGCTCCAGGTCATCTGGAAATCGAAATCTCTTTTCTTTCTGCCTCTTCCAGGCTCTGTGGCCATATGCTGAGTTTGGCTGTCAGAATTCAATCACCAGTGCTGGTTCCCGAAGCAGAAGAGACTCTAATTTATTCTTCCTTCTGTATCTAGGCAAAGAGATATTTGTGACACAAGCCGAGTTAGAATTAGACTTATTCATATTTTCATTTTTCTGAGCAGAAGCATAATGTTCCTTTGGTTTGATCTTGCAAAATGCTGGTTGCTTTGGCCCTGGTCCATGCCCAGAAAACCCGCATGGTAACTCGTAGCGTGCCTGGGGGACGTTTGCAGCGTGCATATAAATTCTGGAAAATACATGATGCGTTGTTAAGATGAAGCAGTTTGTTCTAGTGCCTGTGCTGGGTCAAAACACGAGCAGGAGCTGTGTCCAACCAAGGAAGGACCATGCCCACGAACAGCGTTGTGCTTGTGAAAGAAGGAACGCCAAAGTCAATCATGTGAGCCATGAAGAAAGAGGAAAGATGGCATTTGCCACTGTTGATGCTAATGAGCTTACACAACCTCGTTCATCTGAAATTAGTGCTTTTTTGTGACTTTGTAAATGACTTGTAGTGACGCAGAAAGGAAAAGTGGTGCCATCCCAACAGGATGGGAACAGGCATTTGGACCTTGTTGTCTCTCCAGGTCCTCATCTTTTGTGTGCAGCACTTCTGCTTATGAACCCATGTTTAAAGCAAGAGGCATCATCTTTTTGCACGTCAAGTGCTCATAGGACCTCTTAAATTTGGCTTTTCTGGATTCTTTGATGGGATAGGAGAGAAAAAAGCAGGAGATTAGAGAGGGAAGGAGCTCATTAGTGGACAGAGTGCTCCTGCTCTCTCCTTTCTTCTGAAGCCTGATGAATGCCAAAAGTAGGAGAAGAAAATCAGAAATCCACTTTGGGAGAGCTGTTAATACCTTGGAGTTAGGCTGGGATCCTGCCATCCCACAGTTTTGAGCTGTGGCACCATGGATCACGGACCTGCAAATGAAGACTCCCCCGCTACTCTGCGCTGGTTCAGCTGAGCTGAGTGTGTCAGCAGGCAGCACGTGGATTTTAATATTTATAACATGTTTTGACCCGTAATATATTCAGCCTATTTTTAAGCTGCATGGCTCTGAACGGAGGGACATTTCATGTCTCTGAGCCCTGTGGAGAGCTCTTGACCCCTGGAGGCAGCTGGAGGAACTTTGGGTCCGGTGTCCATACTTGAAGGAGAAGGTTTCCAGCCTTGCTTTGGTTTTCCAGCAGCTGGGAGGACATCCAGGGCTGGGGGTGGAATATGGCATAGTTCATGGGGTGGGAGAGGACACGGCATTGAGTTATGGATGCGGGATGCCTGGGAATGGCATGGGCTCTGCCAGGGTGGGATCGGCTGCAATTGCATCAGGTGTATCCAGCTAAGTTTGCTCTGGTTTGGATTATCTTGGAAAATGCTTTCACTGTTGTTTTAGGAGGAGGTTCTTCTAGCAGCAGTTCTCAACCACAGGTCAGTTTATTTACACAAAGAAGGATTCAGATAATGAGAAAACACCATTGTGAGCCCAAATAAGCATCAAATCAAGTGTTTAAAGCAGGAAATCACTTTCCAGCAAACAAACTAGTTAAAATTCAGGTTCTAATGAGAGAGACCAGAAGGAAAATCTATAGAAAGAGGAGCTGAAACCTGTCTTGTTTGGATTATGTGATTAGAAGTTTTACTATTTTCAGTATCACTAATCTGAAAAAGTAAGCAATGTCAGCAGAAAATTAGTCAACGTGGGAGGAAAATTTGGTGAGTATTTTGGGTTTTATTTCTGCATTGGAAATCAGTTGTTAGCTGAAAAACACACAGGGAAATTCAAGCAGTTGATGTTTCGCTTCTTCTGTTGCACGCAGAGCTGGTAGAAATCAGGGGCTTTTTGGAAAGGAATTTGCGTGGGACATGTCAGCAGTTCCTTTCACATGAATCCTAATTTCCAAATACAGATTTGGTCTTTTTTTATAATTGAAGTTTTGGGGGCCTGAGAATTGTTCATAATTAAGTATGTGAAAGAGAAGTAGCTGGTAATGAGGAGGCTTTACTTCATTTCTCCAAACAAACCTCACCTAGATGAGATTTGTGCCTACGCAGGTCTTTACAAGTGCCCGTGCATTATTTGAAACGTAAATAAGACATCCCCGGCTGCCCAGATAGCTAACGGGAGGGTGAGAGCGCTCTGGGAGATGCCCAAATTCAGGGCTAAGCCAGAAGATGTGGGCACAGGTCTCCTGGCTTTCTGTCTCATGACATCCCATACAGCATGCGGGAAAGGGCAAGAGATTTGGAGGTTGCTTTCCGACTGAGAAGTCACCCCATTTTCACCTCCATGCATCCTGCGTAGCAGCTGATGTGACTGAGCTGAAAATAGGGCCGCTCCAATTTTGGGGAAAGCTGATGCAATGGGAACAGAACTAACCTGAAATGCAGTAATAGGTTAGGATGGGTTTTGAGATCAGAGATCCTGATTTATATTTATACTTAATTCTTTGCCATCCCAGTAACAATGTAAAACAGCCTTAAAATGACTGTTCAGTATCAAATTCTTCCCTTATTTCCCCAGCGGTGCAGAGGTCCCTAAGGACAAGCCCCGTGAGTGGCTGTGTTGAGCAAGGGCTAAAGAAGAGCCGGGGGATTTAGGCTTTATCTCGGAAATAGTATTTCAATGCATCACCCCGAATGAACTGCTGCCGGAGCTGCCGATGGGTCATGGATTTCCTCAGCAAACCTCAGAAACAGGTGAAACACTGGGCAGGGCTTGGAGCATCATTCAGCTGAACTTTTAAAATAGCAATCCCCGTAATAGGATTAAACGGGGCCAACCAATCGGGGCGAAGGCTGGAGGAGATTACGCGAGGCATGCGAGAGGAAGGATTAGCGGGAGATACAACAAAAACGGAAGCCAGGAGAGTGCACTTAGCGCTGAGGGCAAGCGGAGCCACGCGCCGTGCAGGCTTGGGGTTAGTTAACCTCTCCACCTCTGCTCCAGGACAGCCTGGACTCACACTCTCCATCCGTGAGAACGGTCTCTGCGCTGTGCCTTGAGATGTCTCATCTTCACTTGGACACCAGCTCGTGCCATACACTGGTACGGACATGGTCCAGGGCTCCTGGGACTGGGAGTGTGGACAGCTGTCTGCACCAAAAATATATTGT
Organism: Himantopus leucocephalus; assembly: GCA_003993805.1. Lineage (NCBI taxonomy): Eukaryota > Metazoa > Chordata > Aves > Charadriiformes > Recurvirostridae > Himantopus > Himantopus leucocephalus. The sequence goes on from RSEF01000003.1 coordinate 115,451,248, forward strand.
TTAAGGCCACTTCTCTTCTCCTTAGCAGTCTGGTAGCCATGGAGTGAGTGTTGTCCCAACTACTCTTAGCTTTCTCATCCCCAAATGCCCAGACAAGGTGTGACAGCAAATTCAGGCACCAAAAATAGTCATCTGAGCGTGGCCACAGATTCATCCTTTTGCTTCCCTTTTGCCTTCTGAAAAATGAATTTGTTAACGTATCTGTTCCCCACATGATATTGTTAAAAAAAATGAGTGGAAAATATCTTTTCATAGAACCATAGAATGCTTAGAGTTGGAAGGGACCTTGAAGATCACCGAGTTCCAACTCCCCTGCCCTGGGCAGGGACACCTCCCACCAGCCCAGGTTGCTCCAAGCCCCGTCCAACCTGGCCTTGAACACCTCCAGGGATGGGGCAGCCACAGCTTCTCTGGGCAACCTGCACCAGGGGCTCACCACCCGCACAGTCAAGAATTTCTTCCTCATATCTCACCTAAATCTCCCTTCTTTCAGTTTAAAACCGTTACCCCTCGTCCTATCACTTTTCCCCAGCCACCATCACGAGATAGGTGTATCCAGAATGGAATAATCTCAGACCTGTGAATTCACATTCTCTCATGGGATGTTTTAGCCACGGACACTGAACTTCAGTAAGAAAGTGAGTGTGTCCTACCTGCTGCATAGGCTGTGCTTCAACATCATGGTCTTGGCGACTTCACTGATTTAAGCTGGGTGAGATCTGAGCTGCTGACAGTCTACACCATCATCCCTCATCAGACTTTTCACCATATAAATATGAGGCCATGCTGTGTAACTTCAGGCATTATAAAATACTGTTTGTTTCCTGTAGAAGATGGAGGTTTGTGCTCTTGGAAACCACATGGCGGGAGTCAAGAGCCTCTTTCAAACTTAAGGACTTTTTGGAGTTTCCTGACTTTGTAACTCAAAATATAATTTCCAATAGGCAGAAATCCCACTGTTTTTAACTTACAGCTCAGCTGGCCATCCTTCTCACTAAGTTGGGGACAGTGTGGTCCTCTCCCACGCCTCTGAAGACCCCTCTCCAGTGTCCCCAGGGCTGTCAGGGCAGCCTGACTGCAGCCCTCTGCACCCAACCTGCACCAGAACCACCTCATCCTTTCAAAACAGTATTTCCCTTTGTTGATCTAAATGCATCAGCTATCAGTTTGCCCACCTGACTGGAACCTTAGTGGTGACGTGACTGTCCCGGTGATGGCTACCTCTTGGTGTGCAAAATAGCCATAGATGAAATGTCTTTGTTAACAGCAACAACGGCAATGATGGTATGCACCAAAGTGCTTTACATGAGCAAATTTTAATGACTGATGGAGCACAGGGTGTTGGTACGGGTCTATATTCGCTAAATCGAGATCCTGAGCAAAGACACGTGCGTTCGTGTGTGCAAAGTACGTCGAAGTGGTGCGTGACCCTGAACACAGCAAGGTACTGCTGCTGCCAGCACTGCCTCCTGCTGCCACCCCTGATGCTACCGGGGAGAGCATCAAATAAAAAGTTGTTGCCTTTCACATACACCTCTTCACCTTTCTTTTCCCAGGAGAATGTACTTGAGACACGTCCTTACCACTGAGAGGCCACAGCTCTCCAAAAACTGTTGGTTACCGTGACCTGCAGTCATTAGCAGCTCCATCTTTTGCTGTTCTCCAGGTCATTGATAGCTGCTCCAGCACTGGGCTGCGCATTTGGGGTGTCACTGATAATAGAGTGCAAAACATTTTCTTTTATCTATTTCATCTCTGGGCCTCTGGTTAGTCTGCCCTTAGATGTTTCCCCAATATAGCTGCTGCCAATGGAAAATGAAATGATTACATTTAGAAGGAACCTCAGCGTGGATGCAGATATAACGGCGATTTATACGGAATAGTTCCTCCTTTTTTGTGTGTGCGGTGTGCCATCAGTCTAAAGCCTGTTTATACAACAGAATTGTATCTGTTGCTGAAAACTGCAGTTTTCTGCATATAATGTGCAGTAAACACACCGTGTACAGAGATCAAATTATTATACATTTATTAATGACATGTGCAACTGGCTCTTGGGCCATTTAGAAGTTGGAGTTCTACTTCAAACTAGGAGTCCAGGTCTCTGCCGGAGAGAAGGATTCACTTCCAGAGGGCAGTTTTTCTTACCTACCACAGGGTGGGCCGAGCTGACCGCTGGCAGTGCCTGTCTTCTTCTGCACAAGAAAGCTTCATTCCACAGGAGGACCTTTGACAACCACCAGCTTCTTGGGTCATGAGACATTTCTTTTGAGTCACCTAAAGGAGAACCCAGAACAAACCCATGAGGCCACTTGGTACTTTGGGGAAACCCTAGAAAAGCCCCGTACAGGCCAAGTGCTGTAGAGCTGTTATGGGCATGGACCAAACGCCCAAGGTGTCCTGTAGACCTTTAGTCAGCCGTGCTGCGCTCGAGCCGATGGGCTGCGAGCATGAAGGGAGCTGCTTCTTGAGCTCCTTTGAGCAAATCCATGATCTCTCGTGCACTGAGCTATCCCTGTGTCATCCTCCCAGGCAGCAGCAGAGACAGCTTTACGGGTCTGCTGAGGTCGTGTCCGAATATCCTGAGTAATCTTCGTGAGTGACGGAGAACTGCTCGTGCGTCTTGGTAAATAGCTGCAAGGGACAGTTAGCATAATTTAAGATGTATATCTGATTTCGATCCTCACCTTGTCATGCAAACTGTGAGCAAGACTGAGTCAGCCAAAGTGCTGTCGCTAAGATTACATTTATTATATGTGTATGTATAAGATCAATGACCTGAGGCAAATTTCCACGGAAAATATTTATTTTGGTAAAAAACCCAACAACCCTATTCTTCAGTGAAGAGACTGGGGAAAAAGAGAAAGGGAAACCGCATATGAAAAAACGCTCCAACACCGATCTCTTTCTTGTTTTGTAAAAAAAGCCTTGAATACCCATTGAAAAAATGGTATGGAAAGATGTATTTTTTAGTTTGCTTCCTTTTAAAATTTCTTTGGAAATATGTCTTTGAGCATTTCTGACAAGCTCTGAAAATAAACTTAGCCAAACAAAGCTTACGTCAGTCATCTACAGAGACATGTTACGTGGCAAGCTTCCTTCATTTTTCAGCTGATCCCATTCAGATACCTGTGCTGACCCATTAATACAATACGTGAGCTTCAGTCTGCTTCTGACTCGGAGCTGAGTATCACTGCAAGAAGCAGAGACCGCCTTTCGATAGCAGTCACAACAACTTATAATCCTCCTAACACATTTTTAACATCTCGTGAAAAGTCACCTATTCAAACTGTTTTCTGTGAGCCCACTCCTCCTGAATGCAGCCAGGAGTCACAAGATGAGGTATCCAAACCTCAGGTAACGCTGATGAGTTGTGGGAGGTGAAGATGAAGTTGAGAGGCATACCCACACGGGGTGCTCTGCAGAGATGGGTGCTGGATCTGCTGCTCCTCAAAGCCTCAGCTGCTCCATCGCTTTTGGGGATAAAAGGACCTCCTGAAGGAAAGAGCTCTATAGGTGAACATTGATATCCCTCCTAAGGATGCATTCAAAAAATGTCGATTTCAGGGAAGGGACGAGGAAGAGAGCTCCAAGAGGAGAGCACCAGCTTTTGGAAGCTCCTCATCTGCTGACTCCCACCTCCAGATGTCCTGAATCTGTCCAATATTGGGAGCAGGGGATTTCTTCCTGCCCCAGAGGACATCACAGCTGTACACTCTACCCTGGCCCTGCTCATGGGAAGAAAAATAGGGTTTCTGCACCGTGTTGGTCACCAGCTGCTGGGTTGGGTTGAGGACCACTGGCAGCCTCCACCACCCACAGCTGCGCTGAATTTCAGAGGGTGATTTCCCCAAGCACTTCTCGTCCGTGGCTGCATTTTCCTTGCAGACTATTAGATAGGGAGGGTCTGTAACATATAATAAGAGCTTGATGAAGGCTGAAGGGCAGTCATGTTTTTACTGACTCTCATTTAAATTTCATTTAAATTTAATTTCAGCATTACTGCATGGCCCATAAGCACACAGCTCCAGTAGATGCTGCTTCTTGTTTTACCTGAGTTTGAGTTTTAGCCGGAGAGGTGGCAAGTGGCCCTGGATGACTGCTGAGGTTGCCAACTCTGGTGAAGCCCTGCCAGATCGAGAGCCTCCCATTGCTGCTGACGTGTGGGTGATCACACGTGGCTGCGCTGAGATGCTTATCGGTCCTGTTAAAGCCGGCTCCAGCATAATCTTCTTGGCAACTGCGGACTAGGGGCATGAGATGTCATGCAACCCTTCACCGCTCAAGGAGCCACATGTCCAAGTTGGCTGAACGTGGATGCAGCTGGCGAGCCCTTGTGGTACGCTGCAGGTTATTTTTGGAGGCAGAGCCATGGAAAAATGCTGAGGATTCTTGTTTTGATCACTGCTGCTGTCCCTTGCTGGCCTCACTGCGTTCTGCTTTGCATCCACAAACGCTATCCCACATTCAGAAAGCATAATGATGATTTCCACTGTGTCTGTCTTGCTTAAAACCCCACAGAGGTGGCTTATCTTGCTCCATGCTACGTGCAGCACCTCATTCACATCTTAGAGGCTTCTTAACTGTTATCCTACAGACTTATCGGTGTAGCCACCCAACATCAGACCTCTTCCACTACTACTAACGAGGTGCAGTGCAGTCAATATGGCTAGGAGCCTCCCTGCAATCACAGTTTTGTGTACTAACGCTTTATTCCCCCTCCCAAATAACCCTGAAGCACCCCACAATGGACCCACACAACAGTGCAATCTAAGTGATCCGCAGAGCAGTAGCGGAGGTGATCTGAGTAATGTCGTACAGACACGCCGTGGCAGAGATGAGCTGCATCCTGGATTTTTGGCTACCCCTTTACCAGCAAGTTCATGCCTAAAGCTGGGAGTCAACTGGCAGAGTTGTGCCATGGCCATATTATCAGAGTCTCCAAAACCAGGTGGACACATCCCAACTGCCTTTTGGGACTGGCACTGGTCCTGCTGTCCTGAGCAAGCCCATGTTCTGCCACTGTAAGATCTACCAGTGTAGTGGTGGGTTTTGAGTTTTCCATCTACATCTCGCAGGTACCGCTCCTGAATTCCTGCACCGTCCCCTATAGCTGGGATTTCTTTGTGACTTTCTGACTCAAGGATGTCTTCTATGCACTTTTCATGTCGCTGCTGCCTCTATATATAGTTATACTTTAGACACATTCCCGAATATCAATATAGCAAAAAAGAAGAAAAAAGGAGCTGAGAAGGTACACATCTCTTAATGACTTTAAAAACCATTTTAGAGGACGGCAGTTGGATGTTTTTTTTAGTATAGAGCCGCTCCGTTTATACTCTTGGTATAAACTTGTGCTGATACAATCTCACATCTGAAATAAATCTAAAGTTGAGGTAATCCTTTTGGAGCTCAGTCTTACAAAGCACTGAGTACCACCCCCACCCGGAACGATTGCGGTTCTTTATTCCACCTCTGGGTGCAATGGAGGATCTTACTGACCTTTTTTATAGGGCTGAACACTATGTTCCCATCGTCTTGTTGCTCCTGTTGTGAACCTTGAAGGTGTCTCTGACACTTCACTTTTCTCTCACGAGAAACACAGGTTACAAGATCTTCCTGAACAGACTCTTCTTATAAATAAATACATTTTTTCACAAAATTCCCTTGAAATGTGGGAAGTAAAGTACTTTCACCTGTTTACTGAAGTGTGTATCATATTATCGGTACCAACAGTAATGTATAACTTATAGTAAAAACCTCTCAACATATATCAAGGGTTTTCTCGGTGCCTTCTGTAACAGTCAAATGAGCCCCGTCACATTTTCAAGTGGAAAGGCCTGATCAATGTAAATGTTAATGCTCGTGTTTCTCCACAAAACAGTTCATTTGAGTTCAGTGCCACTCAACTCCACTTTTCTATCGCCCACAAGCTTGTGTGGGTATGGGGCCTCTGTCTCCATAGCATCCTGCCTCGGGCAGTTACTTACAAATTGGATGTAAGACCTGAACATCACATCCTCAGGACCAATGTTCATCTCACAGTAGTGTCAGTCAGAAATACTGAATTTGGTGGATTCTGGAGCCAATGATCATCATGCCCAATGTCTCTGGCATGGTTTTGACCTGGAGCAAGTAGCACTGAGCTAAGGGGCTCTGAGCAACCTGATCAGGTTGCAGATCATAGAATGGTTTAGGTTGCAAGGGACCTTGAAGATCATCCTGTTCCAACCCCCCTGCCATGG
>RSEF01000003.1:115465243-115486415 GCA_003993805.1 Himantopus leucocephalus
CTCAACAGCAGACGGACATGGATGTGCTGGAGCGGGGCCAGAGGAGTACACAAATATGCTGCGAGGGCTGTATCCCCTCTGCTGCTAGGACAGGCTGAGAGACTTGGCGTTGTTTAGCCTGGAGAAGAAAGGGCTTTGTGGAGACCTCAGAGCAGCTTTGCAGTATCTGAAGGGGGCCTACAAGAAAGCTGGAGAGGGACTATTTACAAGGGCATGTAGTGATAGGACGAGGGGGAATGGCTTCAAACTGGAAGAAGGGAGATTTAGATTAGATATGAGGAAGAAATTCTACATTCTGAGGGTGGTGAGGCACTGGTCCAGGTTGCCCCGAGAAGCTGTGGCTGCCCCATCCCTGGAGGTGTTCAAGGCCAGGTTGGACGGGGCTTGGAGCAACCTGGGCTGGTGGGAGTTATCCCATCCCATGGCAGGGGGGTTGGAACTGGATGGTCTTTAAGGTCCCTTCCAACCTAAACCATTCTATGATTCCGAGAATTCCACCGAATTAGTCAGGTTAGGATTCGCCCTTGGTGAAGCCATGCTGGCCATCTCTCAAGGGGCTGCTGAGCTGTTGTCTTTCCATTTTCTAGCTTTGCAGTCACCAGTTGTGAAGCATTTATGCCTCTCCATCACTATTAATTTGCAAACTGGTAAAAATGAGCTCCCTAAAGCGCAAACATCCTTCTCAGTAAAATGCCTTGGCATTTTATTTGAATCAGGTTTAGTTCTCCTGCTATGTGTGCAAATCTTGCAAATTCTTCACTGTTGCTCCTGTCACTGTTGTTAATGTTACTTTTCCCAAAAAATATTCAAGTTCCCTTTTGCCTGAAATACCTTTTGAATTCACTCAATACTATAACATCACAAACGGATTTGCTGCACACCACATCTCCCACAACATCTCCAATCAAACACTATACAGTTAGTCTTTTTCCACGTGCCAAGCTAATAGCTATTGTTTCATTGTGCGCTTTTCATAATGCCAGGGAATGTGAAATACTCTCATTTTTTATTTTTAATATATTGCTGCCTATCCTCACTTTCTGCAAAAGTTTCACAGATTTTCAATATGCTTCTGTCGCTATCTCTCTTCATCACCAGATTTTTCTACAGAATAGCCCGTTCACATCAATAGAATCACCATGACCAGAACCGTCAGGAGAGCTCGCCAAGTTCAGGTGTTCAAGTGTGCATAACTTACATTTGGTATACCCCTGCCTGGTTTGAAAATCGGATTCCACACAAGGAGCCAGACGCTGAACACTTCTGCAAAAGTTCATTTTGTATACAAAATCCTCAAATTCCCTTGAACAGCTTACAGTGCAGACCTAATGTGCCTTTTACCTTGATCTAGCATAACACGTCTGTTCTTCTCATCCACAGTTGTCTTCACATGTAGTGGAGAGCAGAGGAAAAACTCTCCAGGGTAAGACCAGAACTTCAAAGCTGACAACATAGACACAGAACCTACCCTAACATTGCTTCTAGGATGATGTACTTCCTCCAGGATCCTTCTCTGTAGGAGTTTTGGTTTGATTGCTTAGTTGTTATATCAATTTGTATCATTTTCATCAATGTTAACTTCCAAAGTCATGAGATTTGCTCCCAGAATTGTGTGATTACCTTAGGTAAAGAGAGGTTTGGTTTGAATGGCAAATGTTTTTATTCACCTCCTGGTTTTTGCAGATGCTCCTTTTTTTTTCAAGAATATCTCCAGAAGATAAAATCTTGCGTGAAAGTTGGGTTTCTCCTGCAAGGAGATATGTGACAGTTCCCGGGTGGCGTCTCAGGATTATCTTTAAAATCGTGAGATTTGTAATAAAATTATGAGTAGTAGTGAGCTCACATTTCTGCCTGGGTAGGACAGTGTGTGTATTTTATATCCTAAGGTACAACAGTAAAATATTTCAAAAAGAAAATAAATGTAATGTATTCATAATTGCTAATGTGATTGAGAATGTACATTTAAGAAATGTAATGGCATAAACCTGAAGAAATCTAATTCTGAAAGGAAGCTGTCTAAATTTAGAGTGATGTAGTACTAATTAATCCATTTAGCATTCCATGCTGGTTTCAGCCCCAGAAATGACTAAACAGAGGACTGCCCCCTGGCTTAGGAGGAGCAAGGAAAATGAAAGAGGTTGGATATTTTTTCTTTTTTTTTTTTGCTGTCAAGTCAAAACAGATCATCTCTGATCATCTCAGTGACAGAGGTATTTTTTCCAGGTCGATTCGCACTAGCTGGGCTTGGATGGAAATGCTTTCTAGCAAACTTGTTGGTTTTCATGCAAGTAAAAGCCATGTCTACTTCAGTGAGGGTTTTATTTGCATCAGGCCAGCAAGACAGAGCCCTGAAATGATTAGTGGTATAGAGATTTAGAAATACTACCTACTGGTGTGTACATATACATATATGTATGTACACATATGTATAATCCAGGGACTAACCAAAGCCTGCTGGAGCCAAGCCAAGCCAAATATTTCCATCGATGCAATGACCTTGGGATGAAGATCTCCAGTTACCTGCTCAAAACCTTCTTGTGGTCCCTACATTGCATACGGAAGAGCATCACATCAAGGCTTCAAGGGTAGGACGAGATTTTCCCTCCAAAGACGGGGGCACTGCTCTAATCCTCAGGCCCAGAAGCGGGTTCGCTGAGTTTTAGCTTCCCAGAGGACAGAAGTGGTAAATTCACCTGATGGTGGCATGGGTAGGAGGGGAACTGGCAAAGTGTCTGCAGCAAAGTAGCCTCAGGGAGGATCCAAGTCCATGCTGTCTTCTTCTAAGAGTGGGCCAAGGATTAGAGGTTTTACGGGTTCTGCTCTCAGTCCTTATTCCCCTGAAAAAAATGAGAATTAAGCAAGAAGGAAAAATCATGGGGACCATGGAACATAAATAGAGACAGAACCAAAATCCACAAAAAATCCTGGTCTTTGAATCATGATAGCTTCCATCCAAACAATACAGCAGGGAGGTTCTTGTTGAAATCAGTGGACATCAATGAATTTTTCTCAACTGAATGGCATCAAATCCCAGTCTTTTACTTTCTGGAGGGCTTTTGAAACTTCAGCCTGTTGTTTAACTATTTTTGTTCTTGTAACTTTTTTTTAGCCTGCGTTTCCTTTCCCCTTCTCCCTATGAGAAGCCTTATAATTGTCTTCAAAACCTACTTAAAGTCTGAACCAAGAAATTAATGCAGCGTTGAAATCTCATACAGCTCTTAATTACACACATACAGCTTCATTCTCCACCAAGGATGCAGTGAAAAGTCACAGCATTTGACAGTTGTGGCCACAGCATCACTGCTCGCTGGTCCCTGCTACTCTGGGACCAGACATAAAAGACACTCCAGACTTCTTTATAATTATCATTGCTATTACGAAGGAAGGAGTTAAAGTGTAGGATTGAAGACTAATGCATCTTTTGAGTGTCTTGGCATAGACAGAGAGGACTGCGGAAACTTCAGAGACAGAACTGTCAGCTGAATTAAAAGCATGAGGTGTCAAGGGATATTACACTGAGATATTGGGGACAAGGACACTTTTCTTTCCGTGTTGGTCAGACGTGTATAACTGTGGGGCCCTGGTCCAGGCACGCAGAAGGAGGTGGTGAATAGCAATCGGGCTACACTTGAGTTGTCCCTGAGCCTGTATGGGAGATGCCACGCCATGAAATGCACTCCTTTTTGGGTGTAGGAAAACATTTGCCATGAAAATAGCCACTGGGAAGGCCCAGAACTGGGTCTACATTGGATAGTGGGACAGGGAGGTCCCCTGGGGCACTGCGATGCTGGGATGTTCCCTTGCTAGCCTCTAAAAAGAAAAAGGCTTCTAAAACCAAAATATAATACATATATAGATGTGTGTGTGTGTATATATATACACACACATCCATATAGAACCATAGAATCGTTTAGATGGGAAGAGACTTTTAAGATCATTGAGTCCAATCGTTAACCCAATGCTGCCAAAACCACACTAACCCACGTCCCTCAGCACCATGTCCGCCCGTCTTTTAAACACCTCCAGGGATGGCGACTCCACCACTTCCCTGGGCAGCCTATTCCAATGCTTGACAACCCTTTCGGTGAAGACATTTTTCCTAATATCCATCCTAAACCTCCCCTGGCGCAACTTGAGGCTGTTTCCTCTTGTCCCATCGCCTGTTCCTTGGGAGAAGAGACCGACCCCTCCTCACTACACCCTCCTTCCAGGGAGCTGTAAAGCGCGATAAGGTCTCCCGTCAGCCTGTCTGTTTGTATAAATAAGGTATTTTTTTCATGTTAAGCCCTTGCATCATACCCGGTTTGGCCTTCACGTGCTATAAAGTGATGTGCCAAGGTTGGCCAAGCTCTGCCAGTTTGCGGCAGCTCAGGAATTCGCCGTTGCGTCTCTGTGTGAGCGGCTGCAGACATGAAGTCATCAGGGAAAGGGAGCAGTAGCCAATGCAGCTTCGCTTGCACAAATCCACTGGAATTACGCAATGACTTTCTTCAAGCTAAAAGTATTTTGAGTGTTTAATTGCCAGTGCTACATAACAATCTGGAGTAATTATATAATTAGCAAGAAATTGCAGCTCCCATTAGGTACTTAGAACAAGTCAAATTTAGGTTTGATTTTTTAAAAAGGTGGGAAGTTGTGCACATGTGGGTTTTTGCATAACGATATGACCTCGAAGAAGTGAGGGAGTCGATTTTCTTCCTTTCCATAAATGAACGTTTCAGTATTCATTTAGAAAATAGTTTGAGTAAGACTTGGTCGAGAAGACTGAGAAACCTAGTGAAACTCTTGTTTAAAAAGTTCATTGGGATTAATTATTTCCTTACCAGAAAGCTTGCCAGGATAGGTAATATTGGATTTCAATATCACTTTGAATGGAAAAAAAGAATTGGACCAGCTCCAGGGGCAAAGTCTTGCTAGGCAGAAGATGGGAGAAGAAACCAGATCTAACACTCAGACCATAATTCTTCCCTTCTAATGGGAGTCGCCCTCTGACACAACGGTGTTATCTGGTACTTTATAACCAGGATTGGAAAAAAGGGCTATCGCATCCATGCCATATTGCTGATCCTGTTGTTCAAGTGATCAACATTGCATTCATTAAAGCCATTGGAGTCTTGCCATATATACCAGCCAAATTTCCTCCCCGAGTGAGCTCCCGACTCTCCCAACGAGAACCAATTTTATCGAAGAAACAATGATGCGAGCCGTTTGTACGTGCAGGCGGAGGGAAAAAATGCCTGTGCATTTTCCACCCAGATGTGTAAAATGAAGACCCTGCCTAACTAACCTCTTTTAAAGTCTTGAGCGGGGCCCAGGAGATATAATTGATTTGGGTTTTTTAAAAGCCGGTGCCAATTTCATCAGAAAGACATCTTGTGCTGCTAAAACCCACCGGGATCTGGCATGAAATAATGGAATGGTTAAGTAACTTATTACAGACAGCAAGGAGAATTTGCAGCAGAAACTGTAGGCATGTCATTCTGGTGCCAGGTCAAAGAAATCAGTTATAAAATTGATTTCATTTGATGGTGGCGCAAAAACCAAAGGTGCCAGACAAAGGGAGATGGGGCAAATGCAATATTCCTGTTGCAACGCCGAGCCTCGGAATGGGGAGAGAGCGGTGGAACAATGGGAGAGGGGGAAAAATGGGTCGAAGAGCTGCATGTGGAGACTGGAATTATACTGCAAACTTTGGAAGCTCTGTTGTCACGTGGAAAAGTAATTTAATAGCCTGGCAGACAGATAGCTGTGTCTCAGCTAAATGCAGGGCTGAGCAAACCTCATTGATTTCCACGGAAGGCAGCAGCGGTCGCGGGCTGCAAAAATACGGAGCACCTTGGTGCAGCAATGGGGAGGAAAGCAGAATCCCATGCCATTCAGCTGGCATCAACCTTTCCACCCACCAACAACCTGCCTCGTGTCGCAGCCTGCAGTGGGGACGTGTCCGACCAGGGCTGGGGGTACCCGGGACGGGAGCTGCCGCTGCTCCGGGCACCCACCGCTGCAAGGAAATTTTATAGCTGCCTCCTAAGCAGACGAAAAAAAGCAATAAATTTTCAACAGGGACAAGGAATTTGATGGTGGCGATGGCAAAGTGGGGAATGGGTTTTGGAGATAACCGGTGTCGCGCCGTAGCGGATGTAAATCCCTACAGTCGGGTCTGGCCGTTTACACCGCGAGGATCCAGCCCTTTGTTCCCCGCAGACTCCGGGATTAGTGGAAATGAAAAGGATAAAGAACAGACCTCATGAAGCTGCGATTCACCCGCACATTAATGTATGCGCATAAAAGGGACGGCCACCCGGGCCAGGCTGCGGAGAGAAAAGATGCTAAGGTCATTCAGGAGCAGATGTCACCTTAGCAGAAAACAAAGCAGTAAAATGAACAAGCCTCAATGGACCAAACGCCTTTTCAGGCAGGCTCCAGAATGCATGTTCCAGTAACAGAAATAAATGTACAGGGAAAATGTGTGTGTTTGTTTCTTTCTTTCGCAGCAATATAATCACGTACCCGCGTCTGTGCAGGAGCTACTTGAAATAAAGCTAGAACAACGCTTATCTCTTATCAGCACTCGGGATTTGCAATAATGAAAAGATTTGCATAACAAATGCTTCTTCTCCTTGTTCTGGTTGGGATGGAAGTATTAATTTCCCTTACCTTTCTACCGTATTTTTTTTAAATATATCCACCTTAGAGTCAAAAATACAAACCCCTCTTCTTTTTAACTACTGCCTAAGCCCTTCTGCGTGCTGACTTTCTCCTGCTGCAGTTTGGGGATTGAAATAAATACATTTTTGCCCTCATTTATGTCCTTGCAGGCTCTTTATGGCTTTTATGTACTTTCAGAGAAAATAAAGACAAAGGGCCTCATTCATCCCTTGCGTGGCTCGGTTTTACACCCCTGTCACTCTGCAGGCTTCTGTAGCCCTATTTAGAGCACGGGAGGTGAGAGAAGGATCTACCCCACGTAGTCAATTAATTATGAAGTCAATCAGGAGGTAAATATATGCATTAGCATCGGCGAGGGCTAGAGGGGATCTCTTCTGCTGTATCACAGCGCCTTTATGCACATCAGCCTGCTCTGCCCTTTGATCATTTATGCTCGCAGCCGTGCCCCCCTCCTGCGTGCTCGTGTTAGATCTCCTGAGCTTTGTGCCTCGGCCGGGCGGCGAGGGGAAACGCTCGGTGCTGCTCCGAGGGCTCGGGGCCGGAGGGATGGATGGACCTCCAGAGGGTGTCCAGGCAGGCACTCAGCCTCCTCTTGCTCTAAAGTGGGATGAAATAATCGCAGCCCACTCCTGGCAGATATTTGACTCATCCCTTCAACCCAACGAGGGCTCTCAGAGACCCTTCCCAGGCCACGTACCAACACAAAAACATGGGAGAGCAATCGCCTACAGCTAGGACCTGTATGAAACGTGACGCGAGTTGTGTTAGATCTGTGAAGTTCCCCGTTCAAGCCCAAACTGCTCTTGTTGAAGAGGTCACAGTCATATGGATGCACTTTTTCTTTTTAGGACCTTCTTGGAAAAGGTCTTCTTCCGCTATTAGAGCAGAACAGCTTTCCTAATATCTAGCCTAAATCTTCCTCCCCAAATAAAGCCTATTGCTTCCAGTCCTCTTCCTGGGGAGCAACCTACATTTGCTCCAGAACAGCCATTCACAAGTGCATGCTCTTCTGGTGTCCCGTCATTGTATTTTTTTCTTTGGTAGCAAAAAAAACCCAAATTCAGCTTTCTTCTCCTCTTCCTCATGTCTCTACTCCTGCAGCAGCGGAAAGCACACGAGACACATGGCAGCAATTGCCAGCCCAAGCTCCTGCCCTGGATCATGTTTGCAATTTATCTTGTCTGTTTGGGGTGGCTTCAGTTGAGAGCTTGGGGTTCACCCCACGCACCACTGTCCTTGCCGCATCCGTGCCTTCGCATGGAGGCGTCACAGGAGCATGGCATCCAGCTCGGACATGGGGGTGGGCAACTCTTCCTTCAGGATCCTGCCACCAATCCCCCATCCTGGCCTGCATGGAAGCAGGGCGCTAGCTCTTTCATTTTTTCTCCTCCACTGAAACCTTGTGGGCCAGTAAAAGGCTTTTTTTCAGCCTAAATAATTCCTTGAATAAATCTTCTTTTTTAAAAAAAAAAAAAAAATGACAAAGAAAGATCGAACATAATGTGTCCGCGGGGGGCTGGAAAATTGCAGTGTGTTACTTACAGTGTGACTTTCTGCATATAAACTGAACTCCAAGCTGTTTTTAGCCTCGGTTTTGAAAAGCCAAAGTGCAGAGATAAGAGTTAGACCAGATCCTTTCAGTCCTGTAACAAACAGCACGTGCATCAGATGGGACCACATAGCCCACAAAGTAGCAAACTCTTCGGAAGGCAGAAAAGAGAAATGGGTTATTGATTTTCTTGTTATTCTTGTGTTTCTTCAGTAAGATTATTAGCAAAATAAATTTAAGCAGGAAAACGAAGGGCTGAGAGAATGAGCAAGCTCCCTTGCAAACTTCTGAGTCCGTTTTCTTCTCGCCTTCCGCTTGTGCGCTGTTGCAGGGTCACTAGTCAATGAAAGCTGTTCTAATATCTGATTTCTAACTCATTAGTATCCCTTTCAGTTCTCTGTAAACTATTGTTGGGGAAAACAACGTCAAATCTGGGTAAAGCTGGGCTCATGGTCCAGCTCATAAAAGCTGAATTACTCTGGCAACTTACTGCAAATTCGTATTTTTGCTACCAAATATGGACAATTGTGGATTTGTCGGCCAAGTTCCTGGCTTTGTAACCAAAGGTGGCCAAGCAGCCTACAGGAATTTTGAGCCGTTGTTCGCTCCGGATCGCTTGGGAAGAACCTCCGTGAGCCGTCTCTAGAAGACTCATTAGAATTTGCAGCATGAATATTGTTTCCCAAAGTAATCAGACTCTGCTCTGACATACCCACAAAATCCAAGATAAAGTCCCGTTTCATGTCAGCCAGAAGTCAGTGTATTACCCACGCGGACATTAATATGGTAAAGCAACTATTTCTGCCGAAGAGAGGAAATTAAAAATATTACCATTCTTTCCAGTTCATTGTGCTGGAACAGTCCATATTAATGATATCCATAGGTCAAAAAGGAAGAGGGGGATGCTTCCTCATTCATGGACATTATGTAGAAAATTTAACAGGCCCTTTATTTATTTATTTTTCTTTATTTAGGACACTCATGCATGCCACCTCTTATTTCAGGGCACTGTGCTTTTTAATTAGGACATAGGCTTTGGAACAAGCGTGTTTAAGAAGAATTGCTAAAGATATAAAACCTGAGGACACTAAACTAAAATGACAAGGAATTAAAAATGCATATGATTTTCCTGATTTCTCCCCCAGGAATCATTTTGAGATTGTTGGGTCATCAACAACACTTTTTTTGCAACTTAAAATAGAAGAAACTTTATTCTTTTCCTAATAGGGTCTGAGAGGGAGATGAATCTCTGCAACATAACAAATAATTCCCAGGCCTCACATTTCCACACTTACGTGAAGTCTAATTCAGTTCAGTATCCGGCCACCGTTCCGCCATGACAATGTCCATGACTGACTTCCACATTCCTAATGACCTGGGGGGGGGAAAAAAAAAGTCAGGTATTCCATTTTCATTCCGGCTGTTTGGTCATACCAGCAATGATGCCTGTCTTCCTCGATTTCTCCTCTTGACAATGAGGTGCTGAACAAAAAGCAGGAACAAAAAGGATAAGCACGAAAAGTTAATGCTGTAGGATTCGGCTTTTGCTTCTCACTCACAGGGGAGGAATTACAATGACAGGTGAATTGATCTGGTTTCCCTGCCCAGGGATGGGTGAGAAGTGCAGAGAAGCAATGGACAGTCTAAGGATCTTCCCGCAGAGGTCTTCAGAGTACCTGCCTCTCTGCCCTGAGCGGGTAACAAGTGCATATGTTTCAGGATAGGAGCAAAATTTAGGTGTAGGTTGGGTGCCTACATTAGGTAGATTAGATCCTACTTCTAACTCGTACGCAGGGATCCATATTTTGTTACTGGGACTAGAACTCATTGGTTTCAGCAGAAAAAGCAGAAGCCTTCGTCCAGTGAGTTTGGCCCCTCTCTCGGGTTATACTTGTGGGGATTTACTGGGGTGGTGCTTGGCAGAAGGATGCAGAAGGGCTTCAGATTGTGGGCAAAGGGCACAAACAGTGGAGTGGGTTGCAGTTGTGCAGCCTCTGTCCTTGGACGTTTTCAACACCCAACTGGATGAGCAACCTGGTCTAAACCCAGGGCCCACCCTGCTTTGAGGAGAAGGTTGGACCAGACACCTCCTAAGGCCCCTTCCAGCCCAAATTCTTCTGCAGTCCAGAAAGACAACACCACTGTTGTTAATTTTCCTTTTCTTGGCGTGAATCTCTCACACTCAGAACTGTTCCCACCTTTAAACAAGGGTCTCTGTTACTAGTTGATGACCTGGGGCATCCCACTTCAATCCCTGCTCCAGCCAGGTTTCCTCCACGGCTCTCCGATCTCCGTCTGCAGAACGGAGGCATTGCTCTGCCTGCAAAAGGCAGCTGTGAGATTAAATTCATTAAAGATTTACGGGTCCTAAATTCAGTGGTAATAAGGGCCATAAGACAGACAAAATACAGGGTGGGAAAAATCTGACAAGATTTTGATATCTGGTCTAGTTGCCTGGATACTCTCTCCTGGCACAGAAAACACATGCGCCACTGCCACCGTCACATGGTGTGAGCTCAGAAGTTGATTCACTTCAAGTCAGGATGAATAAACAGAAAATAAAATGTCTTCCATGATCATTTCGGGGCCAGAACATTAGCAGTTATAAATTGCTAGAGACCTTTATCTTTCACACCTAAGAGTACCTTGGTTGATGTAGAGGAACAAAATTGTCTTTTTGCCACGAGCCTTGGGTTTGGAGCAGCCTATGGTTGCGCTGTGTCAGGAGCATGATTTTGGAAGCTGGAGTGTGTTAGGTAGTCAAGATCTGCAGCCTACTTCCATATGGTCACATTAATTTCACGGCTTCGCCAGCAACTATGCGGAGAGGAAGACGATGTGCCTCCCACCATCCTTGTGGAGGAGTAGTGCTCCTGCCAAGCAGTTTGCACAGGACAATAAATCCAAGTACTGTCCCCTCCATGAACAGCATAAGAGCTTCGGATGGGGCTGCTGAATCCTCCCATCGCTTCTCCAAACCACAGAGCCAGGGAAACCTCTTGTAAACCTTGTACGAGCCCAGTGAGTTTCCTCTTCCTGGGCCACAGCAGGGTGGCACAAGAAAAATAATGAGACATAAGTTCCCTTTGCTGAGGAAGGAGACAATATGTAACTGTGGTTCTTAAAAACCTTAATGAGCTCCCAGAACATAAGGGGTTGGAAGTCCAGAGAATACAGGGAGGCCCTTTGAAGGGCATTATTATATTGCAGCAGCAAGAAAAATAAATGTAGCTCAAACTTTAAGACCTGTGATGGCAAGAAACGGGACACGTGTTCTGGAGCACCACCATCATGGAGGCTTGCTGCCAGCTGTAAGTCGGTGCACGCCTGCTTCATCCGAGGAGAGACACCAACACGCCGTATCCCACAAAGCTGTCGGGTTTGGATGGATCTCCAACTGGGATTCGTTTAAAGTTAGGAAAGCCTTGCAGAAAACGGGTTATTGGCACAGCACTTTTCCTCTGGCCGTCTGGTGCTGTGGGCACTTATCTGTGAAGAAATTACTTCTTCACCATCTTTTTTTCTCACATTTTGTTCGGTTAGGATTTCTTAGTGCAAATTTTGATTCCCACCGACTTGGCTCTGAATTTGAAGCTTTGGCTTGGAGGTTTAAAGTTCTGGATCCACAGTCAATGCAAATGTCCTTCCCCCTTTTGGTGGTTGTACAAGAAGAGGTCAACAATAGGAATTTGTATACAAAATTAGTTTGTTTATTTATTGCAAAGGTCCTTCCAGCAGGCTGCGTGAAGATGGCACTATTGCGAATGGCTTGCCTCAGAGTTTAAGATCCCACAAAGACATGCCAATTAATCTCAGCAGAGCAACTGGTAGGCATGAGTGCCCATCAATATGACGCTGTAGGAAAGATTTAAAAACTCCGAAGACCGATCAATTTAATAAGCTTTAAGGGCTATACCTAAAGTGCCAGCTGCCAATCTGCGGGCGCTGCAGCCAGCATTAGATGCTAACATGCTCGTGCTTGACTGCTCAGCATTACAATTGCAAATGGCCTATTCTGCTGTTTCACAACATTAGCCTAGCAACAAATGAGCAGGAAAAAAACATTTACTCTGTAGCACATTTGAAAAGGCATTTCGTGCGCATTTAACAAACTGCCCAGTGCAAAAGCTACATGCAAGAGCTACCTGCTGTGCGGGAGCTCCTCCGAAATTGTAGTTAGCCAAAAGATGGCAGAGGTGGGAGTGAACCCTTCTGTTTGCTCCCAGGAGTCCTCTCTCCACTGGGAGACTTGTCTTTCGTAGACGGACAGGATGGACGAATGGATGGGTGGATGGATGGAAGGAAGGGAGGGAGGGAGGGAGGGAGAAAGGGAGGGAAGGAAGGAAAACTTATGTCAAAACCCAGGTTTCAACCTCTGAAGTTAAACTCTCATTTACACTAATCTTCCTCAGAACAAGTTAAATCTTGTTTAAGCAAAAAAAAAAGGAAAGCAAAAGGCAACCCCTATTCCAGTAAGTTTATTATCTAAACCAGGAGGATATACTCATCTTTAAGAGTCTGGGCTATCACTAACAGAGATAGCAATTAATTTTCTGGAAGATTGCATGATAATAAAGTGTTAGGGGCCCAAATCAGACCTGGCACTTGGTCATGCTGGACAACGCGCTGATGTTATTAAAAGGCCAATTGCCATCAGTTTGCATTCCAGATGACAGCATGGTACAGCAGGAGCAAACAACCATCAGGAGAAAGTGGAGAGCAACCAGGGGATCGTAACAGTAGGACAAATACCTTCTTGCACCGCTAGTGCTAGTTACAGCCCCTGCGTAAGTAATCATTCAGCTGTAAGATCAAGTCTGATTAAGAGGTTTACAAAAGCTTTGCTTACAAGCAAGGAGTTTCATCGTACTGATCGACGCCTTGCACCTTTCTCTGAAATATTTAGCAGGCAGCATTGCAGGGGTCAGCTTCAATCAGGTACGATAACTCAGATGTTCCTAAATTAAAGTCCAAAATAAAATAGAGCATTTCCTCTTGACTTCCACCCGACAGATAAAACAAGGGCAATAAAATAAATGAAATTCACTCCAGCTCTCAAAACGCTTTTCTCCCCAAAGCTCTGTGCAAGCGATGGGGGGAGACAGACAGTCTAACAGGGATAATAAAGCAGCTCAGTTCTGTGGGAGTAAAGTCAGGGCTTTTCGCTATGACAGACTTTGCAGAACAGTCAACAGAGGCCTGGCTAAAGAAGGACCAGGCAGCGTGGTGTATCCCCATCCGCTGCTGAAGCCTTCTGAAGCGTTGTGAATGCCACCACCACAGCCACTTCTCCATCATTTCCAAGCACATCATCCCGGACTTCTTGGGAGTTTGTGGCAGAGCAGGACCCTGACCCTGCTGTGCGTTCTCAGTGGCTTGCTGGGATCTGTGGGACCATGCCATCCCGCCTGGCACAAACAGCAAGCTGAGAGACTGATGACACAAAGCAGACTTGTCTTTGCCACAGACCTGTTTATTAATGAAGGTTAAATCCATGTTCTCATGGGGATCACTCACAGAGGAGGCACAACTGCACATTTTCCCTCTCGGCTCCCTGGAGTGCAAGCCTATCCATCAACAATGGGATATATAAACCAAATCTTCATGAGAGACCCGATTTGGTCTTTCATGGGTGAAAAGGAAGACTTTAACATTGGTTTCAATGGGAACTATTTAAAGCTACAATGAAGAAAAGATCCTTCCCCATTTTCAATTGTTAGCTAATTCCTGCTATTTATTTGTACCAGCGTAGTCATTGGGCAGTACCATTACTGAGGTCGCACTATGAATATCAAAGACATTTTCCAGTTTAAAGATCCCTTTTGGGCAGAGTGTGCTTTCTGAACTCCTTAGCCCCTGCAGGTACATATGGAGATCCTGGTGTTGGCCAGAGCCACATCTCGGCCTTCTGAGAAGGAAGAGATAGTTCAGACATTTCATTGGGCTGTGTTGGGTGGACATGCCTCCTTCTATAGACAGTCACAAGTCCTGGCTGCACGACATTGGGATCTGCAGCCTCCAGCTGACACCAAACGTTGCAGATGGCTTTTTCCTTCTGTGCTTGAATGGTCCCAGCTAGTCTGTGCTGCTGATGGCAACATCCTCCAGAGGAGATGTCAAGGTTGGCTTGTAACCATTTGTGATCATTTATGGTGCCAGCACACATGTTTTGATTAACAGAATTAACTCCAGTGCTCTGGCCAAGCTCTAACTTGAATAATTAGGGAATTTCTCTATGAGACTTCAATTCAGTTTGGTGCCCTAAGGAAGGCACTCTTCGTCCTGAGCATGTCGGATCCCCTCTCATGGCTGTTCATAAATACATCCCCACCATCAATGACCACAGGCTTTCTTTCAAAGGAAAAAGCTCTGTGGAGAAGGTAGGGAAAGAGCGGTATTTTAGCCCTAAGGTCGTAATGAGGTTTTATGTCTGTGCCCATGCTGTATCACACAGCACTTTCCAAGTCGTTTGCGCACTTGATAAATGCACCACCAGCTCTCTGAGGACTGGCTCAAGGTCAAGGAGTTATGGGAATGTAGGTGAGAGGACAACCTGAGGAGCAAGTATGGTATCTCCCCAGGAACACCAGCAGGGTTGCCCCAGTGGCTGCCCCAGGGATGGATGGTCCTGTAGGGGCAAAGACCATGGCCTGGGAGCGCTCTGCACACCGTTAGAGATGCAACCCTAAGCTCCCTAACCTAATTCACAGGGTACTTCAATGCACTTTATTTGATTAATATTTGTGAAGGGCTTTGAATAAAGACGCAGCAAGGGTACGAGGCGTGCAGCACTAAGGATGGTTATTCTGCCGGTTATCTGTTATTTGTATCTTGAGCTTTGAATTTGTTGCCGTGCCATAAAATCCACAGGCGTCTCATTGAGCAGGACACATCAACCAAGTGCAGCAATGCTGAGCAGCCCCAGATTTTTTTGAACCTCTTTCCACTGAATGGAAGAAAGAGGTTGAACAATATCTCCATCCCTGCCGCCAAAGTCACTTCAACAGCACAAAACTTTCCCCATCACCAGGTTTTTCAGGCTGGGCATTAAAGCCCTTCAGAGCCCACCTTGTCCCACCTGAGCTCACTCACAAGCGCAGATGAGCCCCATGGTTTCTGATTCGGGGTCTGACTCATCGTTGCATTGACGTCGGTGCCACGCTAGCCAGCAACGCTACCCCACCAGAACACCACTTTGCAATTGCTTTGGGCAGATATAAACAAAGACGCCAGGTGGGAGATGGGCCAGGTCAGCAATGTGCAGAGACGTTTCTCTTTCATTGTCTGATATTACCAGTCTTCTCATAAACAGGCAGCTTGTGTCCTTCCCAAGGAAGATATACCCTACAAGAGGCTGTTATATAGCGCGATGAATAACTCCTGATTGTCAGGTTTTCCCCGTTAATTGACTGGCAGATAAAAATAAAACGTCAGCAACAACAGCAGCTCCATGCCGTCTTTCACTTGAACTTTCACAAGCACTTTGCAATCCTGAGTGAAGTAAGCTTCACAGCCTCTTCTGAGGCAGGTGGGGAGGATAGGAGGGAAGGTGGAAAAGAAACAATTTCCTGAGGTTACCCAACAAATCGAGACATGGTTTTATCTTTCTCAACTCACTGTCCCATCTTCTAGCCACCAAGATGGGGCCCAGCATGGAAATCAGAGCTGCATTTGGTAGGACGAGGGGGAATTGTTTCAAATTGGAAGAGGGGAGATTTAGATTAGATATTAGGAAGAAATTTTTCACTGTGAGGGTGGTGAGACACGGGAACAAATTGCCCAGAGAAGCTGTGGCTGCCCCATCCCTGGAGGTGTTCAAGGCCAGGCTGGACGGGGCTTGGAGCAACCTGGGCTGGTGGGAGGTGTCCCTGCCCATCATGGCAGGGGGGTTGGAACTAGATGATTTTCAAGGTCCCTTCCAACCTAAACCATCCTATGATTCTGTGATTTCTTCAGCATTGGTGTGAGGAAGATCACCCTGATGCTGAAGGCCATCTTGATGCTGAAGGTTTATTTCCTGCTTTTTCCGCCAATGCTCAAACTGTTGCTGCTGCAATTCAGTACTTTGCTTCCTGTTCATAATTTCCAGGCCTGTGGAAAGGAGGTATCGACCTGCCTCTATCCTTCTCATCTCCTCTGCATCTTTCTTAAAAGCAAGGTCTTCTCAAGAAGCAGCACTTGCGGAATGTCCTAAAAAGACATATTTTTCCCCAGAAGCTACTGCAGCATGCACAGGCTGGAGTCGGTGTCTCCAGGATGCCACATGGCTTTGAGAAACCCAGCTGGGCACCACCCCACGTTGGGACATCGCTTTGCTGGGGTGAAGGTGTTGGGTTCGCTGGGAGCGCCGGGGTGGCTGCTGTCCCGGGCGTGGAGCAGGATGCCAGCAGCCCTCTGCTCGCGGCATGCCAGGGCTCAACGTGCCGAAAGTGGAGGCCGAGCTGCTGCCGCCCTCTGGGAGAGCCGTCAAAACATCTGTGATATTTGGGACTGTTCCAGGACGAGGGAATCAGAAGTGGATCCTGGAAATCTGCCTATTATCCTAATGAGGATGTTTCCGTATCGTGGCAGACCATTCACGCACGAGACGAGGAGGCTGGCATGGGGGAAAGGTTGGTCCAAGTGACCTTCAGCTTTCCCAAAAGGTGGCCCAGCACAAGGGCATTTCTGTCCTCCCCGTAAGGGATCGGTTACTGGTTTGTGTTGTGTGTCATTGCCTGTGTAACTTCAGTTCCCAGGAGGATTTTCCCATTAAGGAAAAAAAAAAAAAGGCGCTTTGCACGGGCTTTTAAGCAAACAAAATGTGGAACATGTGTGCACACAAGATTTCACACCCACGCACAATTTCCCTTCTAACGTCGCAAATGGCTCGTGCGCGAGGACCTGGCGTAGTGCAACGGATCGGCATTGCAGGCAGGGAGAGGTGGGAAAAACAGGGGGAAAACAGAGAAAAAGACAGGCAAATTTCGGTTACTATTTCATCTTGGAGAAATCATGTGAGTTTTTAGCAAAAAAACACCCAGCCCTCATTTATCTGATGTTTGATCGAGTTGAAAACCCGTTGGCATTCCCTTCCTGCACACTGCCACAAGGGTACTGTAAAGCAAATAAGAATTTGAAGTAATAATAACAGATCTGGGGTGGCAAGTGATTTTATTTAGCATTTATTGCCGTCAGTCATTCTGGGGTGGGTAGGGAGGACTTGGGGTTGTAATCACAGTCTGGCTTATAGGGCAACAGCCTGAGAAAGCTTCTGGATCATGTTTAAAAGCTACCAAAGACTTTATGAATGACAGCAAGGAAGAAAAATCCTGCTATTCCCAAGATTTTGGAAGAAAAACAAACAAAAAAAAATATTAAAAACTGCAGTTTCTCTGTGCACATCCAACAGTGGGCAATTTGCAAACTTTTCCAAATCCTAAAAATATTCCAGTGGACCCTTTTTTGTGTTTTCACTGGTGAAGCTGGTGGCACAACGGAGATGACTTTGCTCATCTATTCACCAGCGGTAGCCCCTGCAGAAATAATTTCCAGACCTTCTGGATGAGCATCCCACAACTCACAACAGCTGTTCTAGAAACAAACCACACACACACAACCCACATATGCCTCTCCTCCGTCCACTCCACCTGCATCTAAAAGTCTGGCAGACTGACCAACAGTGGTGGTGGTGGTTTACTCCCATGGCCTTTTTTGTCAGTGCAGGTCTTCCACCAAATCATGCATAGAATTCGGAGAAAATTATTGTCATGCAAACCCACTTGCAGACAACTATCTAAAATAAAGTCCTGGACAGGACTTAGGAATCACGTGAGCGGATCAAGAGCATGCAGCATTAATCTTGATATGAGCATCCACATGGTGTCACAGTGAAGAAGGATGCCATGTCTATAGGCAGGTCCGTTACGATGCCCACGTGAACACCACTGACTGCCTTCACAGGGGACCATTAACACACACACACACACCCCCAACACTGAATTTCATGGCACCACATTGGGTCACTGTCCAAAGGCTGCGGCATCACTCCTCACCTTCTCAAAGCCAATTTCTACTCCATTCATTGAGTGTCCGAGTGCCTCCTCCCCACCGCATCGGAAACACAAATGTGAAACACGTGCTCTGCTTCATTAAAAATTATGCTAATAGGAGACATCATTTAAATTGCTAATAGGGTCGGCTGTTTCTAGTAAGACATGACAAACTGTCTGGAAGGAATTTTTGCATTTTTAAAGATCCCCTTTATTCCCAAAGGGAAGCGAGTTGCTTCAGAAGGGAAAATATATATATGTATTTATATATACACACACGCCCGCACGCGCAAACACACATACACATATACAAATACTTTTTTTTCCTGCCTAAAATACGAGTGCTACAAACCAGCTTTTCTTTTACAGGTGGGAGTCGGTGAACCAGGTTGAATCCGTTTTTTGCCACGGCGGCTTTGAGCTTGGGAAAGGGGCGGTTTGGTGCTGCTGGAGGCAGGAGCCTGGGCAGGAGCTGCCGGGATGGTGTCGCTTCATCGCCCCAACCACCTCCCCACCCTCCGCACGCACGAACCACCACCGGCAGATTGGCAGCTGCTCTTTGCGAGGAATGCTGATTAGCGGCAGGCAGGGGATAGAAAAGCCACAGGGATGGATAAAAGATGAAGCCAGAAGAGGAACCAGGAGATTTGGTCTTCTGCTCCCTCCTGGGACCGTATCGTCTCAGAATAAGTTATTTTTATAATAGATTGGAGCAAACCCTCCAGCAAAGGGGAAGCCCCACTCTATCCGCTGTGGCCTAACTAGGCAGGGTGCTTGGCTGTCCCATGGTTGAGCACGGTTTTTGGGTGGTTGCATCCCACCAAGAGAGATGTTTGCTCCATTCAGCAGTCATTAGAGGGAAAACCCGACCCCTGGGAGCACTCAGGAAACCCATCCCAAAGCGGTGGTGGTCTGGGCTGTGCCAGCGGGAGGGGGGACAGATGGCAGCACGGCTGCTGGGGACACCCCCCATAACGCCATCAATCTGCCAGAGGGAAAGGGCTTCCAACAGGGAGCAAAAGAGGACAGAGAAGCATTCAGAGGCGAAGCCAGGAGATAATGTCAACTGAGGACCACTGGCAGGAGCAGGCAGCTGCCAGGGGACCGCAGCTGAATTTCTCCAAGGGATCTGGGCATCTTCCACCAACTTCACAGCAGCCTTCCGGCCAGGAGCATCTCCACATAGTGTTACGGTGCTGGCACCCATGACAGCAGAAAATATGCTCTTTGCACCCGCAAAAGAGGGAATTTTTTTGTCAAAAGCTGAATCAGCACTTCCCCCAAGCCTGGGTCGGGCTCCTCAGCAGCAGCACACAAATAGTCATGGCTTAAATGGTGCTATTGGTTGTCACTTTGTAATTTCAGTGGTCATTAATAAATTTAAACCGTAACAGGGATAGCCATGAATTCACTTTTAATTTTAGGTGACTTTTTCTTAAAGGCATTTGCATTGAACATACCTGCTTCTGTGGCAGTTCCCTCTAATCCTTCAATTTTCTCTGTTTTGACTCACAGCTACATAAAAGCAGGAACAGCCTAAATATGTGGGTTTTCCCTGTGTTTCAAATTCTCTGTGCAGGTCTGGAAAATGCCTATTATCCCGCTTCACTCTATGGCTGCTTGGGGTTCCTATGGGTATTTCAACAGAAATGGGTGCAGACAGATGGATATTCTCCGCTGCTCCGAGCTGATCCGAACTGGACAGGGAGCCTGGCTATGGACAAGCCGGTGTGGACACAGGAGGTGACCATGTGCCCCTTTGACCAGGGCTGCCATGTCCCCTGGAGGTGATCTTATCTCAGGAGTACAGGCAAAGTGAAGATGACAGACACTAACTTGCTTTGTTTCTGCTCCAGACTCATTTTAAACACCAGCTCCTATCCATCCTCCCAAACACTCCCCTCCTTCCCACTCCGAGTCTTGGTGGAATGTATATTATCAGCAATATGACAACCACAGCGTTGACCTGAACCACTGCTTGGCCTTTCTGTCTTGGTTCACCATCCTCTCTCCATTTCCGCATGTACCATCATAACTCAACACATCAATGTCCACGGACAAGAGTCACAAAAACAAATATGTACATCTGGCATGGGAAAAAAAAAAAAAAAACAAATCCAAACCCAAGGAAACCCAACAGGCAATAAACTTGTGCTACACTTAGTAATGCAGGACGTACTGGCTTATTCTGCCTCTGATGGAATATGATTACGTCTGGCGTACGACGGGCAGAAAAACTGCCCGCCAACCAGGCAACCACTAAATTAAATTTCGAGAGTTCAATTACAACTTTCTCACAGTGCAGCTTTAGAAAACACAGCCGAAGCCCAGGATAAAATAAATGCATAATAGCACTGGGAGATGGCTGCTCTAATACGAGGCTGGGATGCCAGACCATGCCATGGTAGCATTAAGGCTGCATTTGTCCTGGTAAAATAAACAGTGCCAGGATCTGTCCTCTGGCCCCAACGCAGCTAAGGTGCTGTAGTCACATCCATTCTGCCAAACCCCCCTGTTCCCCTAAACAGGGTGGTTGCACTCAGACAAACCATTAAGAACAATCTCTAACCCATGCTAAACTGGGTTTGGGAATTATTTCATACAATCGCAGAATAGTTTGGGTTGGGAAGGGACCTTTAAAGGCCATCTAGTCCAACCCCCTGCAATGAGCAAGGACATCTGCATTGCAGCCCAGAAGGCCAACCATATCCTGGGCTGCATCAGAAGAAGTGTGGCCAGCAGGTCAAGGGAGGGGATTCTGTCCCTCTACTCTATTCTGGTGAGACCCTACCTGGAGTACTGCGTACAGTTCTGGAGCCATCAGCACAGGAGAGACATGTACTTGTTGGAGAAGGGGGCGAGAGCAGGGCCACAAAGATTGTCAGAGGGCTGGAGCACCTCTCCTATGAGGACAGGCTGAGAG